>ML798359.1:176993-195256 GCA_009831015.1 Picea engelmannii | reverse complement strand
GCATGTACTTGGTAAGGGTTTCTTTTGTTTCAAGGAGTTGATTCTCCATCTCCTGCAACTTTTCAAGAAGTTGTTCTTTTTCCTCCTTCATGGCCATCAACTGCTCTTGAAGGACAATGCTCTCTTCCCTATCTTTCCACAACACATGTACCATATCCTTCATGGTTAGAAATGCATTAAACATTTCTTTGTCAAAGAACTTAGAATTGGAAGATGTAGGAGAACTATCCATGCTTAAAGCTTCCTCCATATTTGCAAGACAACAAACTTCAACACAAATCTTGCACAAATACCAACAACTAAAACTCAAGCTATCATTGGCAAATACATGAGCAAAATAAACTGTGCTTTGATACCTTCTGATCTGAAAATAGAAGGCTGACTTGTTATGCAATGCAAGCACCCTCTACCTCATTAAATTAAACCTTAACAGGACCTTGCTTCATGTGTTTAAATATGCAAGATGGTTTATGTGTTAAGTTTAGGCTTCTTCTTGTCAATGTATATGTGTGAGGAAATGATCTTTTAAAAGATTAATTATGTGCTATAAACCAATACACAACAATGAAAAGTGCAGCAAATAACACAGCAAACTCACAACAACAGCAAGATGATAAAGGAGTTCACCCCTCTCTGGGCTATATCTCCTTGAGCCTCCTTCAATGGACTTGGCTCTCTGGGATTAGTTGTCAAATGTTCTTTTACAAGCTGCTGCTCAACTCCAATGGTTTTACAGACTGTACCATTGGGTTCATAATACACAAAAACCCCAAAATTGACTGTTACAACTCTGAAAATGGACAATGGCTCATCCAACAATGACCCCTTCTACATGTGACCTCCAAGCTTCCCAAAATGAGCTTCAATGAGGAAAAACACCTGTAAAAGTCCTCCAATGGATCTGAAACCTATCCCAAAATGTTCAGATCATAATAAACAATCAGAAATGACTATTCAGTCATAGAAAATGAATATGTGCTCATCAGAGCAATGCCTCAAACAATGAGGGCTTTAAGGCTCCTGAAGCTTCCTCAAACTTCAAATGTGAAAAACCTGCAAATAGGCTCTTCAAATGCCTGTGAAAATGGTTTCAATGGACTCAGAACGTCCAAAAACCCCTAGCTGGGCTTTTACAGCGCCTCATTTGGCCAAAAATTGAAGAAGTTATGCATTCTGCCATTTTTCTCCTTCAAGCCTGCTGTAACCTGTTCGCCATTTCGCACCTGTGTGACAGTGAACCTGGATTCCAGGCGTTTTCGGTCACCAAACTCAGCACCAATGCACGTTCCACAAATCACGCCAATTTGTCGAACAATTACCCGGAATAAAGCCCCCAAGAACGGAGGTGTTGGGCGCATGGGGGACCATATGGCCACGTCCCGCGCATAAAAGGGGCTACCCGCTCAATGGCTAGACCAGGACGTGACAAGTGTCTGGTGCATTCAAAAATCGTTTTAAAAACCCAACGAAAATCCAAAACGCATGCCCAAGTTTAAACAATGGTCACATATGAATGTCATACAACCCGACATTAATTTTTAACACCACGCGCAGTTAAGTGTGAAGTGGTCACACGTCAACGGTTAAAAACCGTGGCATAGAATGTTAAAACAATACGCGCCAAATGATATATATATATATATATATATATATATATATATATATATACCTGCGCTCCAAATATATGGTCATGTGTAAACATGGAATAAAATCCCGCTCCCATTTAAATAAACGAAATGGTCATATGTTTAAACACATAGAACCGTGGGTGTAAACTAATTACCCCGCGCGCGCGTGCATAAACATTGGTTTGGTCACATTGATATGCCAAATAACTGGGGGTCGGGGCTAGCCCCGACCCAAACCCCCTCCATTTGAAGCATTATTCAAATTCAAATATGATAAAACTCGCGTATGTAACAAGTAACAACATGTAGCTTAATGGTAAAGTGGACTTTGTTAAGGCGTTTGAACGGAGGGGAGGTCTGGGGGTCAAACCCCTCGGCCTCCATATATTTTTAATAAACCAAATAGCAATCAAATGGGTGCCACGTGGCCTCCCTTCATTGGGCCACGTGGCACCTTTCAACTTGCCAAAAATATGCCACGTGTCACCATATAATTCATCCATGACAACCAATCAACGATTGCCACGTCGACTGCTACGTCAGCACTGCCAATTCAACTGCCACATCATCATACGGTCGCCTACGTCATCTGTACGGCCTCTGCCACGTCAACTGTACGGCCTGCCCAGTCAGCATCCTCTTTTTTACCTGTTTGGCTCGGCGAACAGATCGCGATAACTTATCCATACAGACTCCGTTTGCGAAAGTAAATATATCGCCGGAATCAGGAGAACGAGACGGACGCAATGGCACCATTTTTGTTTCATTCCGAGCACTTTGAAAATTGAGCAAATTTTAGACCCCTGGTCCAGATTTTGATCACCTTTCCTCATCAACAACAAGGTTATTTTGAAGGGGCGTTTGGATCTTCTGATCATTTATATCTCTGTCCCTTAGCTCCCTTGGCATAATCTGAGGGGCATTGTTATTCAGCCTCCTGAAGTTGCCTCTGTTATCAACATTTTTTGTAGCTTTATAACCTTGCTTCCCTTCAAATTTCATCTTCTCCATTTCTTAGACAAGGACTTCACAATATGGTTAATTCATCTACTCGGGGGTGAGATGTGGAAGAACCAGAGTTTGAGGCCTCAGATCTTCCTCTTACTCTATCTCTGTCGAATTTGCTCCTAAGTCTGTCAATTGCCAATACGTTGGACTCTACTTTCAGGGTTGCATCTTGCATAAGATCCAAGGAAGTAGCTCTTATTTACCTCTACAGGAGGCAAAAATCGGGGTCAAAAGCACTAGCATACGTGATCTTGGCAGAGGCCTCTGTAGGATTTATCTCAGTAGGGAGTTTTTTGTACATTTTATTTAATGTTTTGGAGAAATTAGAGACTGATTCCCCCTCTTTTCTCTTTAATGATCTGAACTCTGTGATATAATACATAAAATCTTTGTTTTCCCCCCACTGCCTCAAGAAAAAATCATCTAGAGCTTCAATCCCAACAATATATCCAGGGGTCAATCCCCTAAACCACTTCCTAACCTCACCATCAAGGCTCTGGACAAAGAATCGCATTCAAACATATTCATTTTCAATGTCCATATTGTTTGCATAACTGTAGAAGGCAACAAGGTGCTCTTCAACAGTTATGTCTTCCTCTCTAGTGAATTTTGGCATGTATTTTAAGTAATCTCCAATAGGGAGAGCATTCATTGCTTGAGGTAGGACTAGAGGGGCTAAAGGTGTTGCTAAAGGAATCTATGGAGTAGACCTAGTGTGTCTGCCTCTAGAAGCCACAGCTTAAATAGTGGAGTCGCCAGTGGATTCACATCAATGGAGTCACTACAGTGGAGTCGCCAGGTGCATAGTTGCAATATTTTATGTACTAAGTTCTGATGCACCTTCAGAACTAGTAAGATTTTCCATTCAATCCTAGGGAAAATCTTCAATTTCATCCCCGACAACGGCGCCATAAATGTTAGCACTTGAAGCCACCTTTGGATTGTTGTAGAGGTAAGCCTGATACCCACCATCTTTATGTCACACTTAAGATGGTATCATTCTAACTCAAAAAATTGGGTTGGCACACATAGGAAATAAAGGTCTTAATCTAACTTTAGTCAATAATTTGCAGTATAGCGATGAGTAGGGGGAAGAAATTAAGGAGAATGAAATGGTCTTCTATGGACATCCGGTATTCTAGTAGTCAGAGGAGAGGAGAACTTCGAAGACAAGATCTTCTTGGCTTAGATAAACAAGGAACTGAATGAAATTATTATGAACTGAGATCAATCATACATCACAATTCAATAACAATTACTCGACTGGGTCTTCCATGCTCAGGTCATTCAACATTGGAAGGAAAACAACATAGAGAACTGATTAAAAATGGCAGTAATTTCACTGTGATCAAACATACACCACATAGACATAACTATCCTTGAATGGATCTTCCATGCCTGAGTGTTCTAACACAACCTTCACAAAGGGATGAAAAGAAACCGATTTTCATTAAACAAGAAGTCTCAGATACATAACATAACTAGAGAACCAACAACTTCACTAAAAAAATTACAATCGGGAGCTCATCTCAACCATCAACATTACAAAATATAAAAACTGAGGATATATACTCAAAGAAACTTGCCTCCTACAGAAACACACTCTGATCACTGCATTCCAGGCTCATCGTTTTCCTCTTATTTTGTCAGACCGCACTTGCATTCTTCTGTCAGACGTGATCTCATATCGGTATGGCTCATGTAGGGAAATTCACCCACAAGGGTACCATAGGATGACTCCACCAGAACCTGCATGCCTTCCACTTATGTGGTGAAATGAGGTTTCAACCACCTTCTTTATTCTCATTAATTGCATTTATTGGGATCAGGACAAGGCTTGATGCCCATGAATGTTCTAGGCGAACTCACAATCCTTTTCAGTCAATTCTGGCACCTCGAGGATACACAACTATTATCCTGTAACCAACTTGGGCACTCCATCATTTTGCGCAACTTCTTCCTATTTCCCTATGTGACCATGGGCCATGATCTCATGCTTATCCCAGATGATATTTCGGGGGTTCGCATATTGGGATTTTTCACTCCCCCTGATTTCCAATGTCCTGATGCTCAATCCCGCGAAAAGACCCATCCAAATCAATGGTTATATCTCCTTCGATCTGATGGCCATGATCGTCCCCTCGAATAGCTTTAGTCGTCTATCATTCAATTTAGCGCTTACTTTCATTTGGCCCCAGATTCCATGTGATTGTAGGCTGCGATCATGGGCCCAACCTTCAGGTGCATCAGGATCTCATGTTTCGCTAGTTCATGAGGTGATTCATGCCCAAACCCCTGAGTCACAAAATTATGATCCCTTAGATCATGTGCCACGCTTTGTATCTGATTGGAAAACCCAGATCAAACCATCGACCTTTCAGGTCTCGAGATTTTGGTCTATGGATGCGCCTTTAGGACGAGAACCCCAACTCTTGATTCCCGATCCTTCGAAAATCACCGATGTCATATCAACGAACCTCGACTCTTCACGATCAGACGACCCAGATCTTCCCTTTCGTGAATCGAGACTTTGCGATTTTTGCAAAACAATTTATAACATTTGAACTCTTGATTCTTGCGCTCACTTGATTCAAGTCCCTATTAAACCTCTCTCAATGTTGTGGCCCATGACAATGAAGAGTTGGACGACATGACTGGGATTTGGGAAAACAAAGGCTTAGTGGTGGAGATAAAGAGAGAAGTGATCACCTTTAGAAAAGATAGAGAAACTCATGGCCAATATTTCTTAGGCAATTTTGACAGGGAAAACTAGTCGATAAAAAAGGATGAATGCCAACAAAAAGGAAAAATACATGTCCGGAGGAAAGATCTATGATCAGGTCTGCAAAATGGGAAAAGACAAGAAAAATCACAGACTTAGGCATAAACCACAATGCATAAGAACATGATGAGATTAAGCACTAACATTTGGCTCCATAGGGGATGGCATGCTCCCTGCAAGCTGCCAAGAATACGCAACTCCAGTTCCTTCCTTTCTTTGGGTTATGGGTTCTTCTATAAAAACAAAATAAGCGTAAAACATGAACGATATTTACAATGGTGGAATGTTGATTGTGTCTTTAAATAAAAAACCTTTTCAGTAAGTGACCATTTACAGGGCCACCAAAAACTTCATCTCCCTCCAAATTCTGCAACCTGTAAGTATTATGTGAAAATGCTTCACAAATTTTGAAGGGGTCGATCCAAAGGGATTCAAATTTTCCATGCTTTCCCTTGTCCTTTCTGGGTGCATCCCATTTGAGAACCAGATCTCCCAGCTGGAAATCCTCCTTGTTTCTCTTCCTATCAAAGGTCTGCTTGATTTCTATTACCATTCATGTGCTCTACCTATCACCCACTCTAGTCTTTTGCACTTCTACCAGCTGATGAATACTTCTGATCATGTTATCAAGTTCTTCCTGGCAGTCTTGGAAGAGCATTGCTATAGGAAGGGTAAGATGGGAAGGGGAAATTTCTTTAGTCCCATATATAAGTTGGAAAGGAGATATGCACAGAGACCTCCTTGTCGTCACTCTACCGGCCCACAAAGAAAATTTGAGCTTTGAATCCCATACTTTCTTGTTGTCCTCTATCAATCTTTTGATGATCTTTACCAGAATTTTGTTACATGATTCTGCTAATCCATTGCGTTAGGGATAATAGGGGGTAGAGTGAATTAGTGCAATTCCTAATTGCTCACAAAACCTGATCAATCGTTCAACTTTGAAACATGCAGCGTTGTCAGTGACGATTCTAGTCGGGAAACCAAACCTTACTATGATATCCTCCAGAAAACCAATGATCACCTTATGAGAAGCATTCCTTGTGTGGATATCCTCTATCCACTTGGTGAAATAATCCGTTGCAGTTAGGATCCACCTGTGTTGACTTCTTGAAGGAGGATGAATATCCCAGATACAATCCAGGCCCCACTGCTGAAAAGCAGCTAAAGCTACCATAGGTTTCAATGACATAGACTTGAGCTGCTGCTTCCTGGAGAATTTTTGACATTTGATACAAGCCCTGAATTTTTCACAGACATCAGTAAATAGAGTAGGCCAGTAGTACCCAGCCCTGAGAATTTTATAGGCAATGGTTTTTCAGAAGTGATGTCCCCCATAGAGGTTATCATGGAAATAAAATATAATTTTTTGGGCCTCTTCTGGGTCCAAACATCTCATAAGTACTCCTAGAGGGTCTTTCCATTACAAAACCTAATCGATAAGGAAATATATGATTTCTTTGATATTTAAATCTCTTGCCTTGCTCCTTCCCATACCATCAGGGGGTCTTAACTCCTGCAGAAAAACTATAGTATCTTTGTACCAGCCACATTTTTCCAAATGAGGGTTGTCTTGAAGACTTTTATCAGGTGCTTTAGCCTACTGTTTTTCTGAGAAAGTGTTGATGAAGTTAACCCCCAAAGCTTTACGATTAGATTCAACCAACTGCTTGGCTAAAGGCTTTCCTTTAACTAGCTTGGTGGGTTTTATTTCTAGATCAAATTCGAGGATTTTGGAAATCCACTTGCTCCTTCTCTCGTCTATGTCAGGATGAATGAGAATGTCCTTCACAGAAGATGAAGGAACATACACAATGATTTTTGAATGCAGAACATAGACTCTGAAAACTTTGAGAGATTTCACCAAGGCATAGTCCTGCTTCTCCATGATGTCATATTTTATCTCTGCATCCCTCAATGCTTTGCTGAAAAAAGAAATAGGTTGCTCAAGCCCTTTAGCATTCTTCTGCAATAAAACAACTGCCACTGAATCAAAGGAAGCAAAGGAAAAAATTAGAAAATACTTTTAATAATTGAGACTAATTAGCACAAGTGACTCAGTTTTTGCCTTCTTGATTTGGTTGGAGGATCTCTGGATTCAATATTCCATTTTAATTCGTTCCCCTTCCTGAGCATAGTTGTGATATGCTTCACCAATTCAACAAAATTCAAAACAAACCTTCTTAACAAATTGATTTTTCCCAAGAAAGACTGGGCTTCTTTCCTGGATCTTGGGAGTAACAAGGCATGGATTTCTTCAATTCTTCTAGGATCAATCTCGACTCCCTCCACTAATACAATGTGTCCTAGTAATTTTCCTTCCTTCATGGAAAACATAGACTTCTTGGGATTTAAGGAGATACCGAACTTCCTGCATTTCAGGAAAACCCTTTTTAAATGCTCACAATGCTCTCTGTCTGATCTAGAGAAGACTGTAATGTCATCCAGATAGATGACCAAAAACTTGTCCCTTTCTCCAATGAAAGTGATATCCATGTCTCTCTGAAAGGTTGCCCCCGCGTTCATCAATCCAAAGGGAATTTTGGCATACATGAATGTACCCAAAGGAGTGGTGAAGGTTTTATTTTGTCTGTCCTCAGGTACGACCGAGATTTGATTCTATCCCGAAAATCCGTCAATCATGGATATCCTTTATGCGCCAGTTACCCTTTGTAATATGTGTTCCATTTTCGGAAAGGGGTAATTGTCTTTCTTTGAGCTCTTATTTAGGTTCCTAAAATCGAAACACAGTCTTATTTCCCCACTCTTCTTTCTCAATTGGACCAAGTTGGCCACCCATTTTGAATATCCCAAAGGAACGATGATCTGGGCATCCAACAACTTCTTTACCTCTCTCTTCATGACAGGGAGCAACATAGGATTAATTTGTCTTAATTTTTTCCTAAATGGTTTGGGCTCCTCCTTTAGTGGGATCTTATGCTCAATAATGTTGGTATCATATGTTCTGAGGTCTTTATAGGTCCAAGCGAACACATCAGCAAATTTTTTTAATAACTCATCATAATCGGTCCTTTGTTTCCTTGAGAAGATACTTGACAGCTTGACGAATTTCAGATCCTCTTTTGTGCCAATGTTGCATTTGTCTATGTCAACATCATCAATTGACCTCTGAGATTTCACTACCACATTATTACTATCGAATATCCTTTATAAAGGGACTAGTCCCCTCGGAATGTGATTGCTCGGTAACTGCAGAATATGATGATCAACAATTTTCTTCAAAAATTCATCAGCACGTGGGTCACTTTGAGAGTCAAGATCCTGGTCTATGTGTAATGCAGAAAATTCATCAACAACTTCCAAGAACCTATTGATCTCAATATCATCCTCAAATACATTCCAATGCTTGACATTGTCAGGTATTGAGGCTTTGTATTTTACTTCTATATCATACCTAATATTGGGTGGTAGAGGGACTCTGGAATTTCTTGATGAAACAACCAAAGAATCAACCATTGTATTCTCCACTCTCGGAATGAATGAAATGTTGAAATATAGGAAAATAATGTCGATGAGGTCCCAAAATTCATTTCTATAACTTCTGAGCTGAGGGTGTTTGGCTTGATACACATTTCTGACCTGGTGGACAATCAAGTCAGCATCGCCAAACATTGATATATCTTTAATCCCCATGTCCTTTGCGACCCTGAATCCCAGAATAAGAGCTTCATATTTTGCCACATTATTGGTAGTTTCAAACTCTAACTTATATGCCAAAGATATGGTTTCCTGAGAAAGGGAAACAAAGACCACTCCAGCACCAACTCCTTCTCTAGAAGAGGCTCCATCAAAGAACATTTTCCACACAGAGGTAATTGGAGGAGAATATTCATAGAGAGTAATGTATTTTTTGATCCCAAGAGGAGAATTAGGAGCGTCGATGAGCTACAATAAGTTGGATCCTAAATCAGTATCAAGGGAAAATATAGGATGATTGGTAGGGCCTGCTTCATCACTGATAATGTAGGAAAACTGATCTTCTATGTACATTATTCTATGCTCCCCTCCGAATATTGGAATGGTACCATATGTGAGGTCCATTTTTAATGTTCCCCCAAGTATTTTTATCCAAGAACTTGACAATAGCATGAAAAACTTGGGAGTAACATCAGCTACCATGATATCCATGACCACACTTTTCATGGGCAGCTGGAACAAAGTCACCACCAGATCTTTGATGACCCAAAGACATTGCACTCTCCTTGATTCAAAAGAATATAAATCATGATAAAATTTAGTGATTTGTAATCCAAGTTCTTCCATGACATTTTTGGGCATGAGGTTATGAGACGATCCAGAGTCCATCAGACAGTTATGCAACACCTTATCATGTATATTTAGGGATGTATAGAATGGAGGGGATGAATCATCTCTACCTTCTACCATAGAACCTAAGATTGCTGCAAGCTTTTCATCTTGGAGATTCACTGAGTCTATGGAATGGCATGATGGATCATGCTAAAATATTTTAGAGGGGGGCCTTTTGATGTCTTCGTTCTTGACTAGATCTGAAAGGGGTACAAGGATTCTGATTTTCTAAATTTCATTCTCAAAGCTAGAGGAAGGGGGCTTCCAAATTTCTCTCACCTCTGAGACATGGTCTTTGACTATTGGTGGGGGATTATGAGATTTCCTTTCTTTGCTTTTGTTTGTTGCATCTTTAGTAGGCTTCCCTTCTCTAGAGGGATGATCAAGGATGTCAGACTTCCCTTATTTCTTCTTAGACCAGATGTCTCCCCTTTACTCAACTCATTTATTTGGATATCTATGAGGGACTCTTTGTATGCAAATTGGGTCAAATGGGGAAATGGGGAGGTGTCTCCGAGACAATGGATTTTAGGATCGAGCTCTTCTTCCTCCCTTTCCTCATCATCAACAAGGTTATTTTGAAGGGGAGTCTGAATCTTCTGATCATTTATATCTCTGTCCCTTAGCTCCCTTGGCATAATCTGAGGGGCATTGTTATTCAACTTCCTGAAGTTGCCTCTATTATCAACATTTTGGGAAGCTTTTTAACCTTACTTCCCTTCAAATTTCATCTGCTCCTATTCTGCAGACAAGGACTTCATCATATTGGTTAATTCATCTACTTGGGGGTGAGATGTGGAAGAACCAGAGGTTGAGGCCTCAAATATTCCTCTTCCTCTGTCTCTGTCAAATTTTCTCCTAAGTTTGTCAACAACCAATACATTGGACTCTACTTCCAAGGTTGCATCTTTCATAAGAGCCAAGGAAGTATCTCTTATTTCCCTCAACAGGAGGAAAAAATCGGGGTTAAAGGCGTTAGCATACGGGATCTTGGAAGAGGCCTCTGTAGGCTTTATCTCAACAGAGATTTTGTTGTACATTTTATTGAGTCTTTTGGAGAAATCAGAGACTGATTCCCCCTCTTTTATCTTTAGTGATCCAAACTCTGTGATATAATACATAAAATATTTTTGTCCCCCCCACTACCTCAAGAAAACATCATCTAGAGCTTTAATCCCAACAATAGATCCAGGGGTCAATCCCCTAAACCACTTCCTAACCTCACCATCAAGGCTCTGGACAAAGATTCTCATTCATAAATCTTCATTTTCTATGTTCAGATTGTCTGCATAAATGTAGAAGGTAGGAAGGTTCTCTTCAAAAATTATGTCTTCCTCTCTAGTGAATTTTGGCATCTATTTTAAGTAATCTCCAAAAGGGAGAGAATTCATTGACTGAGGTAGGACTAGAGGGGATAACAATGTTGCTAAATGCAGTTGTGGAGTAGACCTAGTGTGTTTGCCTCTAGAAGCCACAACTGAAATAGTGGAGGCGCCAGTGGATTCACATCAATGGAGTCACTACAGTGGAGTTGCCAGGTGCATAGTTGAAATATTTGATGTACTAAGTTCTGATGCACCTTCAGAACTAGTAAGCTTTGTCGTTCAATCCTAGGGAAAATCTTCAATTTCATCCCCAACAATGGCACCATAAATGTTAGCACCAGAAGTCACCTCTAGATTGCTGCAGAGGTAAGCCTGATACCCATCACTTTTATGTCACAATGAATAGTTTAAAGGCGGTCTAATGGACATAGACTCAGAATGATATCTTTCTAATTGAAAAATTTATTTGGCACGCATAGACAATATAGGTCTTATTCTAACTTCATTCAATAATTTGCAGTATAGTCATGAGTAGGGAGAAGAAATTAAGGAGAATGAAATGGTATGCTATGGACATCTGGTCTTCCAACAGTCAGAGGAGAGGAGAACTTCAAAGACAAGATCTTCTTGGATTATATCAACAAGGAACTGAATGAAACTATTATGAACTGATATCAAGCATACATCACAATTCGATAACAACTGCCCGACTGGATCTTCCATGCTCAGATCATTCAACGTTGGAAGGAAAACAACATAGAGAACTGATTAAAACTGGCAGTAATGTCACTGTGATCAAACATACACCACATAGACATAACTATCCTCGACTGTATCTTCCATGTCTGAGTGTTCTAACAAAAACGTCACAAAAGAATAAAAAGAAACTGACTTTGATTAAACAATAAGTCTTAATACATAACGTAACCAGAGAACCAACAACTTCACTAAAATATTTACAGTCGGGAGCTCAGATCAACCATCGACATTACAAAATATAAAAACTTAGTATATATACTCAAAGAAACTTTCCTCCTACATAAACGCGCTCTAATGACTGCATTCAAGGCTTAGCGTCTGCCTCTTCTTTTTTCAGACCACATCTGCATTCTTGTGTCAGACGCGATCTCAGATCGATATGGCTCTGGTAGGGAAATTCACCCACAGGGGTACCACAGGCTGACCACTCCAGAACCTCCATGCTTTCCACTTATGTGGTGAAACGAGGTTTCAACCACCTTCTTTATTCTCATTAACTTCCTTTATTAGGATTAGGATGAGGCCCGATGCCCATGAATTTTCCAGGCAAACTCACAATCCGTTTTAGTCAATTTTGGCACCTCGAGGATACACAACTATTCTCCTGTAACCAACTTGGGCACTCCAACCTTTCACGCAACTTCTTCCTATTGCCCCATGTGACCACAAGATGTGATATCATGCTTACCCCGCATGATATTTTGGGGATTCACATCTTGAGATTTTTCACTCCCCTTGATTTCCAATGTCCCGATGCTCAATCCCACGAAAAGACCCATCCAAATCAATGGTCAGATCTCCTTTGACCTGAAGGCCATGATCGTCCGCTTGAACAGATTCAGTTGTATATTGTTCATTCTGGCGCTTACTTTCCTTTGGTCCCAACTTCTATGTGACCACAGGCTGCAATCATGGGCCCAATCTCGTGTTTCACGAGTTCATGAGGTGCTTCATGCCCAAATCCCTAATTCGCAAAATTGCAATCCCTTAGATTGTGTGGCACGCATCTTCTTTGATCAGAAGACCCATATCAAACCATCGGCCTTTTGGGTCTTAGGATTTCAGGCTATGGATGTGCCTTTATGACGATAACCCCGAAATCTTGATTCCCTATCCTCCGAAAATCATCAATGTTATATCAACGACCCTCGACTCTTCAAGATCGGATGGTCGAGATCTTCCCTTTCGTGAATCGAGACTTCAAGATTCTTGCAGAATAATTTATAACATTTGAACTTTTGATTCCTCTTCTCGCTTGATTCAAGTCCCTATTAAACCACTCTCAGTGTTGCGGCCTGTGACAATGAAGACTTGGACGACATGACTGGGATTTGGGAAAACAAAGGCTCAATGGTGGAGATAAAGAGAGAAGTAATCACCTTTAGAAAAGATAGAGAAACTAATAGCCGATATTTCTTAGGCAATTTTGACAGGAAAAACTGGTCGATCAAAAAGGATGAATGCCAAAAAAAGAAAAATTACACGCCAGGAGGAAAGATCTATGACCGGGTCTGCAAAATGGTAAAAGACAGGCAAAATCATGGACTTAGGCATAAAACCACAATGCACAAGAACATGACGAGATTAAGCGCTAACACCGCCCACTCCACCCTCATATCTTATAAGGGTGATATGAGGGTGGAGGTGAGGGAAATAATAGGAGAATATGTTTTCTCATATTATTCCTCTCCACCCCCACCCTCATATTCTCCACACCCCCACCCTCATATTAATAGGAGAATATGTTTTCTTCTATTATTCCGCTCACCCCCACCCTCATATTAATAGGATACTATGTTTTCTCCTATTATTCCTCCCATATGAGGGTGGGGATAATAATAGGAAAAAACATAGGCTCTTATTATTCCCCCCACCCCCACCCGCATATGAGGGTGGGGGTGGGGGTAATAATAGGAAAATATGTTTTCTCTTATTATTCCACTCACCCCCACCCTATATGAGGGTGGGGGTGGGTACAATAGAGGGTGGGGGTGGAAGTGGGTGAAATAATAGGAGAAAACATATTCTCCTATTATTACGCCCACCCCTACCCCCACCCTCATATGAGGATATGAGGGTGGGGGTGGGGGTAATAATAGTAGAATATGTTTTCTCCTATTATTTTTGTCACCCCCACCCTCATATGAGGGTGGCCGAAATAGAGGGTGGGGGTGGGGGTGGCCGAAATAATAAGAAAAAACATATTCTCCTATTATTACCCCCACCCCCACCCTCATATGAGGGTGGGGGTGGGGGTGGTCGAAATAATAAGAAAAAACATATTCTCCTATTATTATCCCCACCCCCACCCTCATATGAGGGTGGGGGTGGGGGTGGTCGGAATAATAAGAAAAAACATATTCTCCTATTATTACCCCCACCCCCACCCTCATATGAGGGTGGGTGAGGGTGAGGGTGAGCAGAATAGAGGGTGAGGGTGAGGGTGAGGGTGAGCAGAATAGAGGGTGAGGGTGAGGGTGGTGGTGGGGCGAATAATAGGAGACTATATGAGGGTGAGGGTGGAGGGAATAATACGATAATACGGGGGGAATAATAGGAGAATATGTTTTCTTCTATTATTCCCTCCACCAACGCCCTCATATCACCCTCATATGAGGGTGGGGATGGGGGGAATAATAGGAGAAAAAGTCTCCTATTATTCCTCCCACCCTCATATGAGTGTGGGGGTGGGGGTGGGGGGAATAATATGAGACTACGTTTTCTCCTATTATTCCCTCCACCCCGGGATTAATAGGAGAATATTTTTTCTCCTATAATTCCCTCCATCCCCACGGTCCTCAAATGATGGTGGGGGGAATGTTTTATCCTATTATTCTCCCCACCCCCACCCTCATATGACAGTGGGGGTGGGGAAATAATAGGATAAAACATATTCTCCTATTATTCCTCACACCCTCATATGAGGTTGGGGGTGGGGGAATAATAAGAGAAAATGTTTTCTCCTATTATCCCCCCGACCCCCGGAAAATGTTTTCTCCTATTATTCCCCCCACCCCCATGTTTTGTCCTATTATTCCTCGCACCTCCACCCTCATATGACAGTGGGAGTGTAGAAATAATAGGATAAAACATATTCTCATATTATTCCTCCGACCCTCATATGAGGGTCGGGGTGGGGGAATAATAGGAGAAAACATATTCTCCTATTATTCCCCCACCCTCTCATATAAGGGTGGGGGTGGGGGTGAAGGAATAATAGGAGAATATGTTTTCTCCTATTATTCACCCACCTCCATCCTTATATGGGGGTGGGGGAATAATAGGAGAATATGTTTTCTCCCTGGTGGGTAGAATAATAGGAGAAAATGTGGGTGGGGGGAATAAAAGGAGAAAACCTATTCTCCTATTATTCCCCCCATGTTTTCTCCTATTATTCTCCCTACCCCCACCCTCATATGATGGAGGGTGGGTGAAGGTCGGGGGAATAATATGAGAAAACATAGTCTCCTATTAATATTATTTTTTCCTCTTATTCCCCACACCCCCACCCCCACCCTCATATGTTTTTTCCTATTATTCCTCCCATATAAGGGTGAGGGTGGGGGTGGAGAGAATAATAGGAGACTATGTTTTCTCTTATTATTCCTCCCACCCCCAATAGTCTCCCATTATTCCTCCCACCCTCACCCTCATATGAGGGTGGGGATGGGGGGAATGATAGGAGAAAACATAGTCTCCTATCATTCCACCCACCCCCACCCTTATATGGGGGGAATAATAGGAGAAAACATATGAGGGTGGGAGCGGCGAGAATAATAGGAGAAAACATAATATGTTTTCTCCTATTATCCCCCCACTATGTTTTATCCTATTATTCCCTTCACCCTCACCCTCATATCCCCATCCCGAACCTCATATGAGGGTGGGGTTAATATGTTTTCTCCTACCCTCATGTTTTCTCCTATTATTCCCCAGCTAATTGCACCATGGAACAATGAGCCAAGAAAACCACGGTCCTTAGCTTATCGGTCTTTATAAAAACAAAGCTTACTGATATACGCACCTTCCAGCATATCGAAAAGGTTTATGTCTTGTCAGTGTTTTTTTCCCATAGTATCTCTCTTCGAATTTGATTTGGCTTCTCTTCGTTGATTCTACCCTCTTTAGGCATTCTAATAGTATATATGGAGGGGTGAGAAAAGAAAAGCCTTCGTCATCTGGATCCTTCCACGCAAGATGACTAGGATCAAAATTGTTGGTGCTAGAATGTTAGGACAAACAATCGAGAGGAAGGGATGTCCACTATCCTTAAGACCCATCGCTACTTTCTCCAGATGAGCTTTACATAGATGAATGATGGTCCCAAACGAAATGTATATAACCAAATCATTGGGTTTTGTATTCAACCACGCTGAACAATCATACTCTGCCTGCATGTTTGTTCCAACTCTAATTATGTGCTCGTCACAACCCTTCAAATAACCAGATGGAAGCAGGGGCCCACATGAAAACTCAAAGGTTCTAATTTCATTTCCGTGCTTCCAAGATCGTCAAAAGAATTACATCCAGTCTTCCCCATGGCTGGACTGAAGCGATTTAAGCACCAATTCAAGAATGTACTGTGAACCGGGCTCTTGATCTTGGAGGAAGGATGAGAGATATTTTGGCTGCAACGTTGGAACACCTGAAATATAATCTATCAAAGAATTGTCCTCATCACCTGCAACAAAATCCCGATGACCGTAATTAGAAAAAACAAAACCAAAAAGGGGCTCCTGTTTGTAGTTAGCAATTATATGAAGCATACAAGCAGAAAGCTCACTAGATCCTTTATAATTATTAATGAGAGTGACCATGAGCCTCTAGCAGATGTGCGTGATAGTAGATTGAATAAACAACTGTTGGCTGTGACCAAAACAAAATCCAGGGAATACCGAATTTCTTGGTTATATCAAGTGTGCAGAACAAAGACGTATCTGCTATGACGCATGATATGGGAGGCCCCGTCTTGTTGAGATTGTGAATAATATGTTCTAACTCTCCTCCCATGTTATTCTCAAGTGAGCGCAAAAAATCATAGAATCTGGCTGATCAATCGAAATTGAGAGATAATCCATTGGAGATTTGTGTAGAACGAATATCAAGAACCGGTTGGACTTGAGAGTCTTTAGAACGATCTTTGGTGATTTGAGCATGGGCATGATACATTGTGATGAAGGTGACAGTGAGACCTCTAGAAGCAAGCTTCTTTGAGAATTGCATCATGGGAGTTATATGGCCCTGAGATGGGTACGTGATCACCAGAGCATGAAAGCGTGAGGATCAGAGTGGGGATGCAATCGGCCATGGCTCAAAATGATGCTCGACTCGAATACGATAAATGGCGAGTGATTTTTTATTTGATGCATGGATGGCGACCAATATATATAATCTCAGAATGGTACAATGCAGTGAAGTCGTAGGAATCCATAAATGCATGTTGAATTGAAGGATGGGTGTGAATTTCAGCTTGAAATCCCTTCTTTGATGGTCTGAATGGAAGTTCAAAATTTTCGATGCGATGTAATAATAAAACATAAAACTCTTTCATTTATGATTATGTCCTAAAAGCTGTTTTAGTGCGATTATTTTATTAAGGAATTTTAGGAAAGTTGTTGAGGAATTTAAGGAGTATTATTGAGGAATTTTAGGAGGCGTAGGCTAAAGGCGAAGGCTATCCACCATGCAACAGACCAATCATTGGTTTACTGCTGCATGGTCGAATGATTAAATATATGATCCATCATGGCATGCCATGATCTATCCACCATGAGGCCATCATGTAACTGCACTGACGACTGATGACTTAACCTGCCGGACGACCTCGCCGTGACCCTGTTCCGTGGAACGTCCCATTATAGTAATTAATTGCAGTCCCGTTATAGTAATTAACTGCAACTGCAGGTTGGTGAATGGATGGACGAGCGCGCTATAACCAAATTCAAATTTTGAATGTGCAAATTGGCGGAAAAATTCTCCCAATTGCCACCATTGCCATTACATTGGCCAGTCTCACACTCAATTGTAGTGGCTCGTCCGGTAATGCTGGGCCATCTCAGTGTAGACGAGGAGATCTCAGGGCGCTGCTGCGCTTCAAGGCGGGGATTATCTTTGACAACTCAGGGAGTTTGCGGTCATGGAACGGCTTCAACTGCTGCCAGTGGCAGGAATTGTCCTGCAATAATCAAACTGGACGAGGTAATGTTGGGCCGTCTCAGTGTAGACGAGATCTCAGGGCACTGCTGCGCTTCAAGGCGGGGATTATCTTTGACAACTCAGGGCGTTTGCAGTCATGGAACGGCTTCAACTGCTGCCAGTGGCAGGAATTGTCCTGCAATAATCAAACTGGACGAGTTGTGGAGCTTCGGCTGTCGGGTCTACTATCGGGGAATGATTTCCTATTTGACAGTGAGATGAAGGGCACACTCTCAG
>ML798359.1:135661-147269 GCA_009831015.1 Picea engelmannii | reverse complement strand
TTGGCTGTGACCAAAACGAAATCCAGGGAATACCGAATTTCTTGGTTACATCAAGTGTGCAGAACAGAGACGTATCTGCTATGACGCACGATATGGGAGGCCCCGTCTTGTTGAGATTGTGAATAAGCTGTTCCAACTCTCCTCCCATGTTATTCTCAAGTGAGCGCAAGAAATCTGGAATGGAGAGCCGAGCTGGATGCATGGGGATCTGGACTGTTTGGTGTCTCGGGAGTATTGCGGACTTGATCCACTATCAATGACTAGCGGGGCTGGCTTGCGGTTAGGTGTAGGGGGTAGACTAGGGTTCTTTATTGTTGGGCTCACCCGCAGTTCACTAGGGTTTATGGAGGTAGGTGTGTCGATTCCCTAGGGTGAAATGGCAGAAGATATGTGGTGGAGCTAGGGAGGGCTATTCAGATTGGATGACGATTATAGAGCGGAGCTCAGAAGGTATAGAGCCTTGTTAATACCTGAATGAGCTCGAGGTTCGTGGGGTGCTTGAGACAAATGGCGTCGGTCCACTTGGGGATAATGATAAAGAAGTGGTGGAGGTCATAAATGACCTTTTTGCTAGGGAAGCGGAAAAGGTTTGGAAAACGTGCGTAGTAAAGACCCCAACAATCTCATGTGCGGGGCCTTTGGCGGAAGTGCCATTTTGTAAGGAAGGCAAGGTTGTTCTGTGTTCTTTCGTCTATGTGGAGGGTAAGGAGAATGGGCTAACAGGTAGTGGTATTGAAAGGGTTTGGGGCGAGGGACTGAAGGAAAGGGGAAAAGGGGAGAAGGAGATGGCTAGAACGTGGTGGGAGGAAACAACAAAGTGATGGTGTCAGTGTCGGGAGCGAAGGCCTCTGAGCTAGCAGGCTCAAATACAGTGGTGCAACACTGCAAGGAGGAGGGCGGTGTGCGTGTTGGACCCAAAGCGTGGAGGTTAAAGAAGTTAAAAGCCACTAACTCTCGGTCGATATATAGGTATGAAGGAAGTGGAAGCACTTTCTGCTAGAGGGATGGTTGGTAGATTCGGCTACCGAGTGTTGGCTACTCGGGACATAAATGTTTGGGTGGATGAGAATTGGGGTCATGTTGTTGGGTATACGCCGGAGGTTTTTTCACTGACCAGAGGCTGGTTCTTTTTTGTCTTCAAATCCTCGACGGACGCAGAGCTGGTCTTAAAAGAGGTATGGATGGTGAACCAAGGCAGTTTAATGCTCAAGCACTGGCATTGTGCTTTCAACCCCGACAAGGATCGCATTCATTTTAGGCACTTATGGGTGATGTTACCTGGTTGTCCGCTAGCTCTGTGGAACTTGGAGGCTTTTATGGAAATAGGTAATGCTATTGGAAAGTTTATGCATGTAGATTCTAAGATGTTGTCTGGTTTGGATAGGAGGATGGGGAAATTTTTAGTGGAAGTGGATACTTTTGGTGGTCTCTCGACCGATTTGGAAATCGTTTGGAGGGGTAAGGCGATACAACAATGCCTGGATTATTTAGGGATATCGTTCAGATGTATAGTCTGTAAGGAAACCGAGCATCTAAGGCACCAGTGCCTTGGTAAACTTTTGAAAGATCCTCCTGAATGGGATTCAGAAGTGAGTGTTGCGGAACCGCCTGCAAATCCTGCTACATTACTGACTGATTCTGTAAATTGGAGCGACTCCCTACCTCTTTCGGTGATGGAAAGCATTGTTGATTGCAGTAAGTTACATAAGCTGGCTTCCTTTGATAACTCGTCGCTACATTTAATTGATGTTTCTCAGAGTAGTTCTTTAAGGGAAGAGGAACTTGTGGTTAATTTTGTTCCAGTGGAGAACTTTAAGATTGGTGGATCCTCTGTTATAGAAGATCTAACCTTAAGGTCGAGGGGTTGTTGGATGAAGGCTGTCAGGGTAGATTCCTTAGGTTTGCCTCCTTTTTATAGGTGCGTGGAGAGTTTGGAGGTTTTAGGATCCTCGGAGTAAAAGGGGCTCAATGCTTTGTCGGGGATAATTGAGAACCAGATCTACAATCTGGTGAAGGGGGATGCATCCTTTAGGAGTGGGGGTTCTATGATTGTAGCAGGTAAAGATGACTGCGCCTCAGGAGAGGACTGGCGCTCTGTCTGGGGGTGTATTAGATGAAGTTTTGGCCCGAGATGGGTAGACTGAGAGGATCCCTCAGAGTAAAGGTTACATTGATTTTTCCTTTCCCACATTGATCCCTGATTCTGGGAAGGGAAGGATCGGGGGTGCCACAGCTTCCGGGATGATGCCTTTGAAATACATTGGTGGAAAACCAGTTGTGGGTCTGGAGGGGAGGGTGGAGTTTCCTACGAAAAATTTTCAGGACGAGGTAGCAGGAACTTTAGGCTCGCAGAATCATTTATGTATACAGGATCCAAGTATCCTTTCTGAAATTGATGACTCGATTATTAACTTTGTTTCATCTTACAGAGACGTCTTAAACTGTGATCCTTTGTCGATTTATGATGGGGGGGATCCTGTCCCAAAGAATGTAGCTAATTTAGGGAAGAAGGAGTCGGGTAGAGGTAAGTCAGCACCAAATTTGAGGGGAGAAGATGCCTTTTTGAAGGGAGCAGTGCATGGCGGGCTGTAAATGTGTTGAACCTGCACATAATAGATCTAGCTAAACAATAATACACACATTTGCAGAGATAATTGGAAAATGAAGAAGAAGGAGAGGAAGAATGGAGGAATTCTCATTAACTATTATGAATAATGAATAATTTACACATGATATACTCTGTATATCTCAATGAGTTCGACTTGAGGTGAACCAAGTCGCCATAGTGGTGGTCTAGAGTGATCTGGACACACACCAACAGTTACGACAGTCAATTGCCACCTAGTTGAGTTAAGTAGTCAACTAGTCTTCAGTTAACTGATTGAACATAGAGTAGTGAGGAGTTAACTCAAGGAATCAAGGCTAATGCACCACTTTGGTGATGATACCAAGGCAAGGTCGAATTAGCATGGTGATGATCCCAATGTTGCATGGTGATGATCCCAATGCAACATCTAAACTCAACTCAACTAGTCAAATTGAAGAGTCAACTGAAAGAGAATATTCTCCAAGTGGAATATTCTCCCCTAAAATATAGGAGACTGGATAATGACTAATTATGACTAATAAACAAATAAAAACTTAAGGAAATAAAAATCCTAGGTGTGTGTGAAGTAACTCCAACACCCCCCTTGAACATCACTATGGTGAAAATAAATATTGGGTCCCGGTAACGAGGCCATGTTAGGTACCCAAGTACAAAAGATACACTGAAAATAAAGTGAGGAAAGAGGGAAAACCTCATGGGAAAACCCCCCCCTCAAGGTACAATGTATGTAAAAAAGAAGAACTACAGTTGCCAGGCAACTGTGTCCTTCACTCCAAGATGACCTCGCAGAGAATGAAATTTCTACTCAGTGAAGGTCTTGGTGAAAATGTCTGTTGTCTGTTCTAGTGAAGGACAGAACTGTAAGTCGATGATCCCCTTGTGTACTAAGTCCCGGATGTAGTGCATGTGGATCTCGATGTGCTTCGTCTAATGCCTCTGAACTAGATCTCTGCAGAACTTCAGAGTGCTCTGGTTGTCACACCAGATCACGATTGGCTGATGAAACTGAATGCCCAACTCAGTGAGAAAATGTTGTAGCCACATAGCCTGAATGGTTATGTTAACTACCCCTCTGTACTCTACCTCGGCTGAAGATAGAGCAATGGCAGCGTGCTTCTTGCTCGACCAACAGATAGGCCCGAAACCAAGACTGAGTGAGTAACCAGATGTGGACTTACAATCAATGTTATCGCTAGCCCAATGGGAATTAGTAAACCCAATGAGATCTAATGTAGAGTCTGCTACATAATGAATCCCAAAGGTGATGGTGCCCTGTACGTATCGAAGGATACGCTTTGCAACTTTCCAATGAAGCTCATGCGTCTCCTGCATGAAACTGGAAACTGCGTGAACTGCATATGAGAGATCTGGTCTGGAGTGTGTGAGATACAACAAGCTCCCCACTAGCTGTGTGTACAGTGTGCTGTCAACCAGTGGAGTCTCCCCGCCATCCTCAAGTTTGACTTCTGATAGGAAAGGAGTCGGAGCTGAGTTGCAGTCTGTCATGTGAAATCTCTCAAGGAGATCTCATGCATACTCGGCTTGAGACATTTTGATGCCCAATGCATCCTGACTGATCTCAAGTCCAAGGAAGAAGTGTAGCAGACCCATGTCCGTCATAAAAAATCTGTCATGAAGAATCTTCTTGACTGCAGCAATCGCTGAAGTCGAGAAACCGATGATCAACAAATCATCGACATACAGAACTAAAAGTAGAAGTGAATCAACCATCCTAAGCATGTATACATTCGGGTCTTATTTACTACGTACAAAGTTCTGTGACAACATGTAGGAGTCCATCTTGGCATACCATGCCCTCGGAGCCTGTTTGAGGCCATAAAGTGACTTCTTCAGTCGACAGACCAAAGATGAGTCCTACATAAATCCCTGGGGCTGCTCCATGTAGATATCCTCAGAGAGATCACCGTGAAGAAATGCATTCTTCATGTCCATCTGATGGACTTCCCATCCCTTGGTTGTCGCAATGGCAAGGGCTAATCGAATGGAATCCATCTTTGCTACTGGAGCAAAGGTCTCATCATAGTCAATACCATGAACCTACTGAAAGCCTTTGGCGACAAGCTTGGCTTTGTATCTACTGATCTGTCCATTCTCTGCGCTCTTGGTCCTGTAGACCCATCTGCATATGACAAGTTTCCTCCCAGAAGGAAGGGGAACCAGATCCCAAGTCTGGTTCTCGAGGACGGAGTTGTACTCCTCTTGCATGGTGGATTCCCAAAAGGGATTTCCAGCAGCCTCGCCATAAGACTGTGGATCTGAAGACTGAACTAAGAAAAGATGCCTGGAAGACAATGGTTCAATGACAGTGAGTGCAATAGGAGGCTCCTTGAAATTAGATCGAGTCCTCCTAGTATCGGCTGGATCACCTACTAGATCCCCTGCATCCTAAAGAGTAGTCTATGCCCACTTGGGCCTCTGCTCTGGCTCTGCAACTGCATCTAGATGCTCCGACTCTGCATATGACTGTACTGACTCTAAATATGAATTTGAATCCTCTGAGTCCTCTGAATTATAACTCTCGTCTGAAGAAGAGTCGTCATGTGCATGCTCATCATCTCGGATAGGTGGAAGAGTAAATGTGTATGCATACGGCTGCTGGGTTACATGCAAGACACTTGCCTCGAATTGGACACTACGCTCAATGATGAGTCAGTCCAAGGAAAGATAAATAATTTGATATCCCTTCACACCATTAGGGTATCCAACAAAAATGCATTCAGTGCTCTGTGGATCAAGTGCCTTCCTCTTTTCAGAGGGAATCTTGGCCCATGCACGTGAACCAAAAATACAAAAGTGGGTCACATGATATATTGTTATGAAAGATGAATAATTTACACATGATATACTCTGTATATCTCAATGAGTTCGACTTGAGGTGAACCAAGTCTCCATAGTGGTGGTCTAGAGTGATCTGGACACACACCTGCAGTTACGGGAGTGAACTGCCACCTATTCTAGTCTCTCAGGCAGTTACGGGAGTGAACTACCACCTAGTTGAGTTAACTAGTCAACTAGTCTTCAGTTAACTGACTGAACACAGAGTAGTGAGGAGTTAACTCAAGGAATCAAGGCTAATGCGCCACTTAGGTGATGATACCAAGGCAAGGTCGAATTAGCATGGTGATGATCCCAATGCAACATCTAAACTCAACTCAACTAGTCAAACTGAAGTGTCAACTGAAAGAGAATATTATCCAAGTGGAATATTCTCCCCTAAAATATAGGAGACTAGATAATGAATAATTATGACTAATAAACAAATAAAAACCTTAGGAAAAATAAATCCTAGGTGTGTGTGAAGTAACTTCAACACCCCCCCTGAACATGACTATGGTGAAAATAAAGATTGGGTCCCGGTAACAAGGCCATGTTAGGTACCCAAGTACAAAAGATACATTGAAAATAAAGTGAGGAAAGAGGGAAAACCTCATGGGAAACCCCCCCCCCTCAAGGTACAATGTATGTAAAAAAGAAGAACAACAGTTGCTAGGCAACTGTGTCCTTCACTCCAAGATGACCTCGCAGAAAATGAAATTTCTACTCAGTGAAGGTCTTGGTGAAAATGTCTACCGTCTGTTCTGTTGAAGGAAAGAACTGTAAGTCGATGATCCCATCGTGTACTAAGTCCCGGATGTAGTGCATGTGGATCTCAATGTGCTTTGTCCACTACCTCTGAACTGGATCTCTGCAGAACTTCAGAGTGCTTTGGTTGTCACACCAGATCACAATTGGCCGATGAAACTGAATGCCCAACTTAGTGAGAAAATGTTGTAGACACATAGTCTGAATGGTTATGTTAACTACCCCTCTATACTCTTCCTTGGCTGAAGATAGAGCAATGGTAGCTTCCTTTATGCTCGACCAATAGATATGCCTGGAACCAAAACTGAGTGAGTAACCAGATGTGGACTTGTGATCAATACTATCGCCAGCCCAGTCGGAATCAATAAACCCAATGAGATCTAATGTAGAGTCTGCTGCATAATGAATCCCAAAGGTGATGGTACCCTATACGTATCGAAGGATACGCTTTGCAAATTTCTAATGAAGTTCATGCGGCTCCTGCATGAACCTGGAAACTGTGCTAAATGCATATGAGAGGTCTGGTCTGGAGTGTGTGAGATACAACAAGCTCCCCACTAGCTATCTGTATAGTGTGTTGTCAACCAGTGGAGTCTCTCCGCCATCGTCAAGTTTGAATCCTGATAGGAAAGGAGTCGGAGAAGAGTTGCAGTCTGTCATGTGAAATCTCTCAAGGAGATCTCGTGCATACTTGGCTTGAGACAGTTTGATGCCTGATGCATCCTGAATGATCTCAATTACAAGGAATAAGTGTAGCAAACCCATGTCCGTCATCAAAAACCTGTCATGAAGAATCCTCTTGACTGCAGCAATCGCTGAAGTCGAGCAACCGGTGATCAACAAATCATCGACATACAGAACTAAAAGTAGAAGTGAATCAACCATCCTAAGCATGTATACATTCGGGTCTTATTTACTACGTACAAAGTTCTGTGACAACATGTAGGAGTCCATCTTGGCATACCATACCCTCGAAGCTTGTTTGAGGCCATAAAGTGACTTCTTCAGACGACAGACCAAATATGAGTCCTACATAAATCCCTGGGGCTTCTCCATGTAGATCTCCTCATAGAGATCACCGTGAAGAAATGCATTCTTCACGTCCATATGATGGACTTCCCATCCCTTGGCTGTCGCAATGGCAAGGGATAATCGAATGGAATCCATATTCGCTACTGGAGCAAAGTTCTCATCATAGTCAATACCATGAACCTGTTGAAAGCCTTTGGTGACAAGCGTTTGGCGATGTATTTTCTGATCTGTCCATCCGCTGCACTCTTGGTCCTGTAGACCCATCTGCATCTGACAAGTTTCCTCCCAGAAGGAAGGGGAACTAGATCCCAAGTCTGGTTCTCGAGGAGGGATTTGTACTCCTCCTGAATGGTGGATTCCCAAAAGGGATTTCTAGCAGCCTTGCCATAAGACTGTGGATCTGAAGACTGAACCAAGAAAAGATGCCTAGAAGACAATGGTTTAGTGGTAGTGAGTGCAATAGGAGGCTCCTCGAAATTAGATTGAGTCCTCCTAGTATCGGCTGGATCACCTACGAGATCCCCTGCATCCTAAAGAGTAGTCTATGCTCACTTGGGCCTCTTCTCTGGCTCTGCAATTGCATCTGGATCTCTGACTCTGCATCTGACTGTACTGACTCTGAATCTGAATCTGAATCCTCTAAGTCCTCTGAATTAGAACTCTCATCCGAAGAAGAGTCGTCATGTGCATGCTCATCATCTCAGATAGGTGGAAGAGTAAAGGTGTTTGCATACGACTGTTGAGGTACATGCAAGACACTTGCCTCGAATTGGACACTACGTTCAATGATGAGCTGGTCCAAGGAAAGATCAATAAGTCGATATCCCTTCACACCGCCAGGGTATCCAACAAAAATGCATTCAATTCTCTGTGGATCAAATGCCTTCCTCTTTTCATAGGGAATCCTGGCCCATGAACGTGAACCAAAAATACGAAAGTCGGTCACTTCCAATTTGAGGCCGCTCCAAGCCTCGTAAGGGGTCTTATTCTTGACAGATCTATGGGGAGATCTGTTTTGAATTAATGTTTCATAGTTAAGTGCTTTGGCCCATAGTCTCTATGGTAGTGAATTTGCATGCAACATGCAAGATTCCATCTCCTTTAGATATCGGTTTTTTTGGTCAACAACTTCGTTTTGCTGCGGAGTGTAGGGAACTGTATGATGCAACTGAATCCCTGCCTCATGGAAAATATTGTGGATATCATGATTCACATACTCTCCCCCATTATCAGTTCGAAGGACTTTGATCTTCTTTCCGGACTGTGTCTCAACCAAAGCTTTGAAATCTTTGAGGTGTTGAAAAACCTTAGATTTTTGCGCGAGAAAGTAGATCCAAGTAAAACGTGAGAAATCGTCAACAAAAATGAGAACAAACCTTGCTTTGTTGATTGATGGATGCATAAAAGGACCCATGAGGTCACTATGGATCATATCTAAAGGTGCGGAACCTCGCTGAGACTTTCCCTTGTCAAATTTCTCTTGAGGGTGTTTCCCGAGAACACATCCCTCACATACTCCCTTGTAGAAATGGATGTCTAGTATACCATCAACTAATTTGTGCTTGCTAAACTGTTGCATGTATCTGAAATTCAAATGTCCAAACCTTTTGTGCCATATCCTACTACTTTCATTAGCATGAGTAAGCAGTAAAGCAGAATTAGGTACAATGAATTCAGAAAATGTATACAATCTAGACTGATGATTTACCTCACCGGTAGAAACTCTCGAGTTGGTTTGCATGTCGTATATGTCCATGGAATTTGGTGTGAAGATGACTTTCTTTCTGGTGTCAGAATTCGTCATCTGATACACAGAGAGAAGGTTGACAGAAAGCTTGGGAACATGCAACACATTCTCAAAACTTTCGTTGGTGAGTTCAATCCTTCCTTTGCCGATGAATTCAATAAAAGAGTTGTCCCCCATTAGAATAGGAGGACCTTTGCATGCATCCAATGAAGAATATACTGCTTCTAAGCCAACCATGTGATGTGATGCTCCTGAGTCTACGATCCAAGCATCGGACGAGGAGTTGATGGAAATCAAGGCATGGCTAGAATTGTCTTTCTTGGAATTCAGATCTTCTAGCTTCTTCTTCTTTGCACCCTCAGGAATGCGATCTCCAAGGTTGTTTTGCTGAAGTATATGAGACATCATATCTATTTTTTTTTCATGCATGCAGATTCCGAATGGAATTTTTTGTGATAGTATGTGTATTTCTCTCATTTTCTTCCCTTTTCTCCTTTGGATCCGAAGGCATCGATGAAGGGTTTTGTGTACCCTTCCTTCTTTGTATGTGCATGAGATTTACGCTTATCTTTATCTTTATATTTCTGATATTTGTGGCTGCCATCATGCACAGTGAGTGCATGCACCCTTAGGCCTTTGATTGCGCCCATGTTGATGATCTTGGTTTGCTCTTGTGTCAGGGATTCGATAAAGTTATCAAGAGAAGGCATCTTCCAGGTGGCTCCAGAGGCAAATTTGATAGTATGGAATGTGGATACAAATACTGAGAATTCAGGAACAAACTTGGAGAGAATGGTGAGAACCATTTGTTTCTCCTCCTTCGATTTATCAACCCCGCAAGCTTTGAGTTGCGACAATAAATCCTTGAATTTTGTAAAGAAATCTTGGATATTCTCGAAGCTTTTTGGATTTAATGTAAATAGCTCCACCTCCAGCATGTGTCCCCTCATCTCATCCTATTTTCCAAAGATCCCTTCCAAGATGGTCCAGGCTTCATTGGGAGTCTTATAGGAATATATATGAAAAAGGAGATCTAGAGAAATAAGACTGCAAATTGTTCCGAGTGCCTCATCCATGCGATTTAAGTACTTGGATTTTTCTATGGCTGATGTCGGCTCTGTATCTGTATTCATGGTTAACCTATAAAACCCTATGGATCGAATATGTATGGCTATTTTATCCTTCCATGCAAAATAGTTGTAAGGTGTAAGAATGAATTCTTTTTGGAATTCCATCTTTCCGCTGTCTTCAATCTTTTGTACCTGCAATATTCTCCCCTAAAATATAGGAGACTGGATAATGACTAATTATGACTAATAAACAAATAAAAACCTTAGGAAAAATAAATCCTAGTTGTGTCTGAATTAACTCCAACATGGGCTAGATAAATATTTCTCGCCACTAAAAACTAGAAGTGCAAGAAAATTAGTACAAGTAAAGGAAAATTGTGCCTCTCCTAGTGTTTTGATGAGTGAAGGTCCTGTTGGTCGTGGAGCCTGATTATCTTCCTGATTTAGAGGTCTTTTACTTTCAGCCATGTTTATACCCTAGAAGTATGTACACTCTTCCATGCGGGGGAGTGCAGAGGGGGGTTACCCCTCTGTGGGGTTCGGGGGGGCTATCCCCCCGGCTGGGGGGTCTGGGGGCAAGCGGGCCCCCAGCGGGGGTTTGGGGGTGAAGCCCCCGAAGAAAAATTTTCCTTGTAAAAGTATATTGTAATTTCATTGTAAATATGGACCGTTCATTATAAGTTCGCAGATCTAACGATAGAGATTATGTTAGGGTTTTTTTCCCTAGAAGGCAACCCTCTTTTATGAGGGAAATGTATTGCGGCTATGTATGTTGGTGAGTATTGTATTCTGAGAGAGGAGACTGTGAGAGAAAGAAGAGGAAGTTACGACGGGTTTTTTTGTAGGTTGTATCCCTTCATTTTGCTGGATAATAATAAAGAAAGGACCTGGCAATTTCTCTGGTGGACGTAGCCCACACTGGGTGAACCACGTAAATCTGTGTCTCTCTTGTATTGTGTATCTTCTGTGTTTTGTTTCCGCATTTGTTTTATTTTATTTCTCCGCAGTCCTGTTTTTCTAACAACTGGTATCAGAGCATAAGGTAACTCGCAGGAAAAGAGGGTTCCTGGTTCGAGTGGGAGCAATGTCAGAAGATGGAAAGTTTAGGGTCGAGAAATTTTACGGCCAAAACTACCAGTTATGGAAGATGTAGATGGAAGATTATTTATATCAGAAGGATCTATTCCTACCATTGAGCGGAGTAGCGAAGAAGCCGGCGGCCATGAATGACGAAGAATGGGAGATTCTTGGCAGAAAGGCTCTAGGAATGATACAGCTGAGCCTGGTAGCGTCGGTGTCTTTCAATATCTCGAAAGAAAAGACAATGAAGGGTTTGATGGACGCGTTGGCCAAATTGTATGAAAAACCCTCGACGTCCAATAAGGTATTTCTAATGAAGAGATTATTTAATATGAAGATGTCGAAAGGTGGGTTTGTTGCAGATCATTTAAATGAATTTAATACGGTTACTAATCAACTAAGTTCTGTAAAAGTGGACTTTGATGATGAGGTTAGGGCTCTTCTAATCTTGTGCTCATTGCCAGAAAG
>ML798359.1:118254-132478 GCA_009831015.1 Picea engelmannii | reverse complement strand
TTTTTACTATAGGTGGAACAACAGTAAGTTGGATTTCGAAAGTGCAAAAGGTTGTTGCACTTTCAACAACAGAGGCAAAGTATGTTGCTTCTACAGAGGCTAGTAAAGACATGATTTGGTTACAAAGGTTTATGGAGGAATTGGGAAAGAAGCAGGAGAACAAAAGGTTGTACTTTGAAAGTCAGAGTGCCATTCACCTTGAAAAGAACTCATCCTTCCATTCGAAGACTAAGAATATATAGTTGAGGTACCACTTCATACGATTCGCCTTGGAAGATGGACAATTGAAGCTGGAAAAGATACACACTAGCCAAAATCCCGTAGACATGTTAACAAAGGGAGTAACCAGGGATAAACTGAGTTCTTTCTCAGTTTCAGTTGGTCTTCAAGAATGAATATGAAGATGAGAAATTTTGTAGGTCCAAGAATGTTCAGAGTCCAGCATATACAACAATGGTGGAGTTGTTGAGATCAGTCTCCAAGTGGGAGATTGTTGGTTGTGGAGCCTGATTATCTTCCTGATTTAGAGGTCTTCTACTTTCAGCCATGTTTATACCCTAGAAGTATGTACACTCTTCCACGCGGGGGAGTGCAGAGGGGTGTTACCCCCTCTGCGGGGTCCGGGGGGGATATCCCCCTGGCTAGGGGGTCTGGGGGCAAGCGGGGGTTCGGGGGCGAAGCCCCTGAAGCAAAAAATTGCCTTGTAAAAGTATATTGTAATTTCATTGTAAATCTAGACCGTTCATTATAAGGTCACAGATCTAACGATAGAGATTATGTTAGGGTTTTTTTCCCTAGAAGGCAACCCTCTTTTATGAGGGAAATGTATTGTGGCTATGTATGTTGGTGACTATTGTATTCTGAGAGAGGAGACTGTGAGAGAAAGAAGAGGAAGTTACAACAGGTTTTGCTGTAGGTTGTATCCCTTCATTTTGTTGGATAATAATAAAGAAATGACCTTGCAATTTCTCTGGTGGACGTAGCCCACACTGGGTGAACCACGTAAATATGTGTCTCTCTTGTATTGTGTATCTTCTATGTTTTGTTTCCGCATTTGTTTTATTTTATTTCTCCGCGGTCCTATTTTTCTAACAGGTCCAAGGGCGCTTGGAGAACAGAAGGCCCTATACAGGGTTATAAAATGATAATTTCTACTCTGAATGTCAAGGGAGTGGGGGGCAACTAGAAATTCTTAGCCCTCAAAAGGTTTCTAGATTCTGAAAAACTAGATGTCTTGCTTATACAAGAAACTATGGTTTGTGTAGAAAAAACGAAAGAAATGTTTGTGAAGCTCCTTCCTAATTGGTATTTCTGTGGTGTGGATTCTTTAGGAATCTTTGGTGGTCTTCTAACTACCTGGAACCCATGAAAGGATGATTGTAATGCTTTATTGACTCCTGCAGGGATATTCTTGGAGGGCATTGTGAAAGATATAAACAAAAGATTGAAAGTCATAAATTTCTATGGTCCTTATGCTGAAAGAGAGGCGTTTTGAGAAAACATTAAAAGGGTTGGGATTCTTAAAGAAAAAAATATGATACTTGGTGGAGACCTAAATCTTACTACCTCACGCAGAGAAGTGTGGGGAGCCCATGTTAGAACCCATCCTTCACAACTCTATTTTAATCAGTGGTTTCAAGTCGAGGAATTGGTGGATGTTGAACCACTCAAAGTGCTCCCTACGTGGCGTAATGGAAGAATAGGACATAATTATATTTCAAAGAGATTGGATCGATTTTTTTATCTCTGAGCATCTAGCGATGTCAGGGTTAAGATATAGATATTGGGTATGTAATACTAAAATCTCGGATCACATGCCAATTATTCTGCATCTGGAAAAAAGACTCAGGATAGATTGACTATCCTTTTAAATTTAATTCAATTTGGCTTGATGAACCAGATTTTGTAAATGTTGTCAGAACAAATTGGAAAGGTTTATTTGAAAATGAGACTTTAACTCCTATGGATGCCCTAGTAAAAAAGTTAAAGGTACTCAAGTCTTTAGTAATAAAATGGGAAAGAAAGAAAAAATTGGCAGCAAAGGAAGAAATGGTAAAGATTGAAAGGGATTTGGATACTTTGTACACAAATCATCCATTGGTACTAGAAAAAGGACATAGGAAATTGATACTTTTGATACAGGAAGAAGAGACATGGAGGCAGAAGAGAAGGTTAAACTGGTTGGCCTCTATAGATAGAAATACTAAGTTTTTCCATGCATATGTCAATTCCAGAAAAATTATTAATTCTATTTGGGATATCACAAAGGAAGATGGTTATGTGATAAATGGTAATCATGAACTACACAAGGAAGCTATTGGTTTCTTTTAGAATACTTTCAAGGCACAGGAAAATATTTTTATTAATGATTAGTTAACTGTCTTAAGAAATTACCCCAGAATGTTGTATGAGGAAGAAGGATGCAAAGTGGTTGATCCTGTAACTTTGGCAGAAATTCAGTCCACACTTAAATGGTTTAGTGCCTCAAAAAGCCTCAGGCCGGATGGATGGACTGTAGAATTTTTCTTGGCCTTCTATGATCTTGTGGGGAACGATATTTTGGAAATGGTCGAAGAGACCAGGAGAAAAGGTAGGGTTAGTGGTGCTCTGAATGCGACATTTCTTTCTCTCATACAAAAGAGTGAGAAACAAGTCTCTTTTGGGGGGTTTAGACCTATTTCCTTGTGCAATTTGGTGTATAAGATCATCACTAAGATTATTGCTGCTAGAATTAAATCTTGTCTGTCGTTCAGAATCTTTAAGAAACAATTTGGCTTCCTTGAGGGAAGAAAAATTATGGATGCTATTGGTATAGTACAAGAAGTTTTACACAGTATCAAGGTAAAGAATTATAAATCTTTGGTGCTAAAACTGGATCTGATAAAGTCCTATGATAGAGTGGACTGGGGGTTTCTGAGACTTCTTTGCTCCAGGTGGGATTAATCCTTGAAGCTACAGTCTAGATATTAGGGCATGTCACTTCTGCAAATTTTGTTGTGTTGATCAATGGCAGGCCCACCAGTTTCTTTAAAAACAATAAGAGATTAAGGCAAGGATGCCCCTTATCCCATTTAATTTTCTTATTGGTGATAGAAGGGATTAGTAGATCTATTTTGGAGCAAGTTAGGGAAAATAATATTGAAGGAATATATGTGGCAAGAGGCCTAAATATTACCCATTTGATATTTGTGGACGATGTCATTCTGTTTGAGAGTGGAAAAATTTCAGAATGGGAAGCTTTTAAGGAAGTGATGGATTTGTTCTGCAAGGCGACTGGGATGACTTTTAGTCCACAAAAATCATCTTTTCTTGAAGTAGGATGGAAAGATGAGGACCTGACATTGTTGAAGGAAATACTTCCCTTTGAGGTAAAACTAATAGAAGTCGGCTTTAAGTACCTTGGTTGCTTTTTAAAGTCCAATTTCTATACTAAGGCTATTTGGATTGGGTTGGAAAAGAAACTTTAGAAAAGAATATCAAACTAGAGCCATAGATGGATTACTTTAGGGGGAAGGGTGACTCTTGTAAAATCTATACTTGAAAGCATTCCTGTGTATTGGCTTTCTGTGGAAAAGATTCCTAAAAGTATTCTAAACAATATCATAAAGAGAATGTTCATTTTTTTTATGGACTAGAAAAAAACTAAAAGAAGTATTCCTTTTGATTAGCTGGCAAAAGATAGAAAATCCTAAAAATGTCGGCGGATGGCGTATCAAAAATATATTTTCTTTTGGGAAAGCCTTAGTGGCAAAAAACTTGTGGAGATGTCTCATGATACTTGGATTGTGGCATGAAGTGATCATTAAAAAATACATTAAGAATAAATCTCTTAACCTCTTCTTTAGCTATCTTAACGGATTGGCTGGTGTGGAAACCTGGTAATGGGAAAGATATTAGAATTGGATTTGATCCATTGATTGGGTCTCATAATTACTACAATCTCTCCAGGAATATTATTTATGTTTTGAAGGAAAAATATATAGAATTTCTGGCACAAGCGGGGACAGGTAGCATGGAGAACACAAACCACACTAGATGAAAAAAGGTTGAGTTGTTGGGGCTGGATGGGGTACTAAGCAAGGAATGGAATTATTTTTTAAAGGGGTTTATAGGTTCAAATTTTGAACTTAATAATGATAAATATATTTTATTATGATCTTGGGATACAAAATATGGACAGGTTAGTGCAAAAAAATCATATCAAGTTCAATTATTGGAGAATGTGGAGGTGGAACAAAATTTCTGGTTTGTAGATTTTTGGAGTTGGAAACTCCCACTTAAAGTTAAAATTTTTATTTGGCTTATGCTCGAACAAAGAATCCTTACCTGGGAGAATCTGATCAAAAGAGGCTTCAATGGGCCTAGCAGATGTGCTCTTAGTGGGGATGTTGAAGAAAATGTTCTTCATCTTTTTGTGAAATGTAGTTTTACTAAAAAGATTTGGGCTAATATTAAAAAGGTCTTAAAACTATCATCTTGTTGGGAGGGTGATCAGATTGATGGATCTTTACAAAGCTGGACTAGAAAGGAAGAAAGTTGGAAATAACTACCATGTTTCATTTGCTCGGAGGTGTGGAAACATAGAAACCTGTTCATCTTTGAGGACTTTTCGCTGAATCTAAGTAGAGTCTGCAACATGATTTTTCATGATATGGGTGAAATTAAAATGTCATCCTCATCTAAGGTATGCAGGGTAGATAATCCTCCTTTACTTAATTGGGATATGGAAGTGTTTTTTTTTTTTTATGGTGCCTCTCAAGATATGGGAACCAAATGTGGGGACAAAGCTGTTTTAAAATGTCCTATTGAAGGAACATTCAGAATAAAGATGAACTGTGGCAAAGGGACCAACACTAGGGGAGAACTAATTGCTTTGTGGTGTATTTTATATTTTGTTTGCTTTAAAAAGATCACAATATTACAGTTGGTGGTTGCTTCTAAAGTTATTATTTATTGGTTTACAAATGCTAACAATCCTCAGGTGGCCTCTCTTCAGACTTGGATGGAGAAAATCTGTGTTTTGAGTGGAAAGTTTCAACAACTTAAAGCACAACATATATACATAGTCTTTAACAAAGAAGCAGACCAGGTATCCAAGGAAGCTCTAGCTCTAGATGAGGATGGTTTATATATTGCAGGGGTCAATGAAGAAGGTTCATAAATATTTGAAAGAATTCTCACATGATAAAGCTCTTAGCTGAAGGGCGATCGATCTGTTTTTTTTGGTCTGTTTGTAATTGACACAGAAAAATAGTGAAGTTTATCTATGTAAGGTTGAAGTATTTTTTGACTCTTTGGAGATATTGTAAACATATCTCTATATAGTTCTATTTATTAGGGGTTTTGAAATCATTGTTTTTAGAAGTCGTAAAAGAACTTTATATTGTACTAATATAAGTCTTTTTTTCTTATTGAAAGAAAAGGTTATTATCACTTGTAGGTTATTATAAGAATAATAATGCTAATTAGGTTAGTTCTATTATTTTATTTAGGAATTTTAGGAAAGTATTTGAAAAGGCATAATTATTAGACCTATAGATTATTATAAGTATAATAATGTTAATTAAGTGTAGGTTATTATAATTATAATAATGCCAATTAATTAATGAATATTGAGTTTTATTTAAGTTTATTTTTAGTTGGGGGAATAATATAGAAATCATAATACTTAAAACATTTTAATCATGTGTTATTCAATATAAGGGAGATGTGTCATACATACTTTACTCAATATGAAGTTAACACATATAATATATATAGAAAATCAATCTAAATCCACCTTTAGGATTTATTATAGATAAAAAAAAAATTAAGTTTTTAAAATTAAAACTTTTTTTAATTAAAAAAACTTAAAATCACAACCAACATTAAAATGAATCCTAAAATCTTTGAAGACAAATACCAAATACTAATAACTCTCTTTGTGATTTATTATAAAAATTAAGTTTTTTAAAATTAATTTTTTTTTAATTAAAAAAACTTAAAATCACAACCAACATTAAATTGAATCCTAAAATCTTCAACTCTTCAAAATTATGAAAACAAATACCAAATACTAATATTATGTATTGAATTTTTCAAAATTAACATTAAAACACCTTTCAATATAAATTTAAAAGCATATGACACTATGTCACGTGAATTGCATCTTTTCCTTAATGTATATTTTTCACTCTCTCCAATACATGAGAATGTCCATGATGTATATTTTTCACTCTCTCCAATACATGAGAATGAGTATATTTTTCACTCTCTCCAATACATGAGAATGAGAATGTCCATGTATAAAAAACAATTTTTTTTTTTTTTAATAAACAACAACATTAATTATATGATACAAAGTATATTAGAGAAACTTTTCTACATTAATTACATGATATAAAGTATATATTAAAGAATTTTTCGAGAATCAACTGGGAAAATATTTATGTGTTCAATATAAAAAAATAATTATGTGAATCAAAATATAAAAAATTATTTATTATATTTATTTTTATTTAAATTTAAAATTTAAAATTTAAAAATTTTAAAAATTTATATTTAAAAAATATATTTATTATTTATTATTTAATTATTATTATTATTTTTTTAAATCTATAATTAAAAAAAAAAAAAATAGATGTTCAACTTAATTATGTATTTTTAGAAAATAAATTTTTATTTTATCAATTTGTAATGAAATTATTATCATCATTTTAAGTTTATAGGAAAGAACTTATCATGTGTAATAATAAATTTGTAAAAAGTGAAAAGAAATGTGGAGAAACCTTGTAAATACATTGTTTTGAGATTTTGTAATAGTTTTAGTTTAAAGATGATATTAACTAACTTTAAAACAAAAAGTATGTTGAATGGGAAGTTTGTTTTAACCCAAGCTAGTTATAACACTCTTGTATTCATTTTCTAAAATTCAAAGAACATAAAATATTTTTTTATTTTAATTTGTTTATATTAAAGTTTTTGTTATTTTTTTCTATTTTTCTATTAAGGTTTTTGTTCATGGTAAAATTGGATTTTTAAGCCTAAAGTTTAAAGTGGATATAAAACATTGGATTCCTTCTTATTTCCTATAAAATATTTATAGGATTCCTTACTTGAATGTTCAAGATATAAATATTTTGTAATAAAATTGTAAAAGTAATTTCATTCTATGAAGAATATGGTATCTATAAACAATGTGGTGTAGTGTTAAACATCAAAATGTAATTATAAATTAAATGTTAAAAAATTATTATAGATAACTTTTGAGTTGAATTGTTTAGTAATTTTAAAGAGATACATTGTAATATTAATATCTTAATCAACACATTATTGAAGCTTAAACCATGTTAAATTAGACCTATCATTGTTTGTGAAACATGTTTTTGTCATTATCATGTTGAATTTGAAATATAATATGACACTTTCTATGATTATGATAGACTTATCATTGTTCATGAAACATGTTGTCATTAAAATGTTGAATTTGAATTATACTATAACACTTTATATGATTATGACATCTTTAAATTAAAAATTATGAGATTCGGGGATCTTTTTTATGCTCTATAAATTTGTTCATTTCCACTTTGAAGGGTTTGATATCCAATTTACATTCGAAACTATTTGGGGACAACTTTTTATTTACATTTTTTCTATCTCTTTAATCTTGTTCCTCATATTAAAATTTTCTAGATTATCAGCCTCTCCTTCTTAGTTTGATTCTTTCTTTTCCATTTCTTGTAATATAATCTCTATTTTCTGCAACTTAGTCTCCAACTCTAGTATTTTTTGTCTATGTGTTTATGAATCTTGTCTTCAAAGGAACTAAACTTATCATAAAACATTATCTCTTACTTTATTTGAAATTTAGCTTCTCTTTTTTCAAAAATATTATCTAGGGTTACTTTGCTAGGTTTTTCATTCAGAGGATTTAGTAAATGCAATGAATTGTTCATGTTCGAATAAAGGAATAGAGAGGAAATAAACTATAAACGAGAGTGGGAGAAGGAACTTGTGCACACACATATTTGTTTATGAATCTTCTCTTCAAAGGATCTAAATTTATTATCAAACATTACCTCTAAATCCATTTGAAGTTTGACTTCTCTCTCTTCTCTATAATTCTCTAATGATTATTATATTCACAAATATTATCTAAAATATACCACTCATAAACATAAAGAAAAATGAAAAAAATAACTTATATACTTAAATAGTTCAAACTTGTAAATTAATATTATAGTGATATACCTGACCTAACAAAATTTCACTCTGAAACTAGGGTTTCGAAACCCTCAGCCGCCACGATCTGCGCCCTACCGATGGTTTCCCCGCAGGGGCCCCCGAATCGCAGAGAGGGGGCGCCTTCTGGCGTCTCCTACAACCAAGTCATTGCCAACGAGAATGCAGCAGTTGGAGCGAAGAGGTCGACGTTTGAGACGCCTCCCGACCTGTGCGCAACGCTTCTAGTGGAGGGGAACTTTAAGGATCAAGACATGGATATTGATCCTGACAAGGCGGCAGCCCCTGCAAAATTTTTGGCCCCTTGGACTCCCAGAAAATGTATTCCACAGGCGCCTCAGGCCCCAAAATATGTAGTAAGCTCACCGCGCATAGAGGAGCAGAAGCAATACATGAGAGACAATGCCTTGGTAGGAAAGTTTCTAGGGCTATGGCCCTCTGAGAGGGATCTGATCAAATGGATCCAGTATTGGTGGAAGCCAAGGGGTCATTATGACCTACAGCTGGGCTCCAAAGGATTCTTCACTATCATCTTCCATAACCTGGAAGATCGCAACCGAATCTTTGATGGAGGGCCATATTTCTACAACTCAGCTGGCCTCTTCCTAAGATTCTGGACAGAAAAGTTAAGCCCTGAAAAAGAAGACTTTGCCCATGCATTGGTATGGATCCGGCTGTATTCCCTCCCTCAGGAATTTTGGCTGGAAGAGGTCCTTGCAGGCATCGACAACACCATTGGCATCTACGTAAAGTCCTCAGAAGCCACCAAGCAGCGAAGATACACGTCATATGCGCAAATTTGTGTCTACCTGAACATAGCCAAGCCACTCCCAGGATCCATCACGCTAGAGTACCACGACGAGGACTGGTCTCAAACCGTTGACTATGAACACATTCCCTTTCGATGTAGGAAATGCCACGGACATGGTCATCTCTTCAGAGAATGTCCGCTCAATACTGTCCACAAGGAGGGAAACTCAGACACTGGCAAAGACAAGGATGGATTTGTACAGCCAGCAGGAAGAAGGCACCAGGGGAACAGGAAACAAGCATCCCAGGTAAGTAAAGATCCCTCTACCAGCAATAAATTTTCTATCTTACAAGATCAACCCAAAAACCCCTTAACCATTGCAAACCCACATGCGTCATCCCTGCACAATGAACCCCAAACCGAGAGCCAGAGTATTGCCCCACTCCCTCAGAGTAACGAACCATCTCCCCCTTCCCTGAGCCTGCCCTGGGAACAACCAGATCTGCAGGAGATAGAAGATGGGGACGAAGAAATGGAATTAGAGGAACATGATCTTGCAGGGGTGGATTTAGACCACCTTGAGCAGGCCTACCGGCACCAAAATATCTACACCATACCTAGGGATCAATTGAGAAAGGTACACAAAGTTTTTCTCAATTCGTCAGTAGGATCTACAGATCGAGCTGGCAAAGCCCTAGGAATCCAAGGCAGTCAATCTAAAAACCCAAGCAAAGTTCAGAAAGAGGAAAAGAAAAGGCGGAGGAAATCTACAAACAAGCTTATACAAGAGATAGGTAACTTTATGGTAAACTCAGGGCAGATCCACCTTTTCTCGGACAGTTTCCCTCCCCTCCCCACCCCTCCGTCATCATGAAGATTATCTCATGGAACATCAGAGGTCTAAATGGTCGTAGCAAACAAAAGATGCTACGGGAACTAATCTTAGCGGAAACACCGGATATTGTTTTGTTGCAGGAAACGAAATGTACCTCAGAAGATATGGACAGGATACTCCCCTACTGCTAGAAACAAGGAGGAGTAGCCTCTGTAGATGCCACAGGAATAGCTAGAGGACTAGCTATCCTATGGAACACTAACATAGTGTTGTTGGAAAACTTCCGCGCAACCAAATGGACCATCACAGTAGAGTACAGGCTCATTGGCTCAAATTGGCCGAGGTATATTACCTGTGTTTACGGCCCGACTAACCCAGGGGAGAAGCAAGCTTTTCTCCGAAGCCTATGCTACATCTCCAGTCTCACACAGTGCAATAGATGGATTGTCGGCGGAGATTTTAATATCATACGCACCTTGATGGAGAAAAAAGGCGGATCGAGGAGATTGGATCGAGATTCCTGCGACTTCAACAGCCTAATAGAAGAGATTCACCTCATCGATCTGGAGGCTAGCAATGGTCTCTACACTTGGACAAATAGAAGGACGGGGGTACATCAAATTACCTACAAACTGGATCGCTTCCTCGTCTCGGAACCACTCATGCTAGACGGGGTGGCAATGGAATCCACCATCCTGAACCTCTCTGGTTAAGATCGCTGGCCCATTCAACTCTGGGTGGAAGTCCCGACCACGCCTGGGAAAAAACCCTTTCGGTTTGAACAATTTTGGCTAGACCACCCTGATTTCCAAGCAAATATTCAAGACTGGTGGCGACAGGCGGAGATCCCCTATGGTTCCAAAATGTACAGATTCCAGCAAAAGCTAAAGAATCTGAAGAAAACACTCAAACTCTGGAACAAACATACCTTCGGCAGCATCTTCGATTCCCAAAAAGAGCTGACGGAGCAGATGGGCGAGATTCAGCGGCTAATCAGGGAGCAAGGGCTAACGGATGAGCTAAAAGACCAAGAAATGAGAGTGAACCAACAACTGGAAGATAGGAAGAAACAGGAAGAGATCCTGTGGAAACAGAAGCCGCGCGTTCTCTGGCTCAAGGAGGGGGAACACAACACCAATTTATTTCATCGCATTGCTATCCAGAGAAGGCATTCTAACAAGATTATGCATCTCATTTCGGATGAAGGGGAAACCATCCACTCACATGTTGATATGGAAAAAACTTTAATCAAGCACTTTTAAGACCTCCTTATAGAACCCATCCAAGATCGACAGGAAGCTATTCAGAAAATCACAAGGCATGTGCCCGCCCTCGTAACCCAGGAGAAAAACACGACCCTTCTCCAACCGTTCACAATTGAAGAAGTAGACCAGGTGCTTCAAGACACCCCCAAGTGTAAATCTCCAGGACCAGATGGCTTCACCAACGAATTTTTTCACTACTGTTGGCCGCTGATCCGAACAGAGGTATGGGAAATCTTGGAGGACTCAAGGGCCACTGGAAAGGTCCTACAAGCTCTTAATGCAACTTTCCTCGCCCTAGTCCCCAAAGAAGGACAAGCACATCGGCCCAAGCAGTATAGACCCATAGCTCTCTGCAATGTCATCTATAAACTCCTCACAAAAGTAATAGCTCGAAGGCTCAAGCCGATCTTACCAACAATCATATCTCCAGACCAATCCGGCTATGTCGAGGGCAGACAAATCATGGACAGCGTAATCTTAGCACATGAAGTAATCCACTCCCTACAGAAAACCAAGATCCCAGGTATGCTCCTCAAATTAGATCTCTCTAAGGATTTTGACAAGCTCAGCTGGGAGTTTATGCGAGCCATGCTTCTAGTGTTTGGATTTGATCAAAACTGGGTCACTTGGATCCTTAATCTTACCTCTTCAGCTTTCTTCTCTCTTCTCATCAATGGTGTCCCATTGAAACCCTTCTCCCCCTCAAGAGGGATTAGACAGGGCGACCCTCTGTCCCCTTTTCTTTTCATAATCATGGCCGAAGGTCTCAGTCGGTCCATTCATGCAGCCCTAGAAAATAAGATTCTAACAGGATTACCCCTGCACGACATCTCTCCCCCCATCTCGCATAGCCAGTTTGTAGATGATACCCTCTTAATGGGCAGCCCTACTGTTTGAGAAGCCAACTCTCTCCAGGAGATCCTTCAGACCTTCTCGGAAGCCTCAGGACTGGAATACAACAAGGATAAGTCCCTAATCTTCTTTTTTAACACTCCCCCTCAATTCCAGCGCCATATCTCGAATATCCTTGGTTTCAACAGAAGATCCCTTCCGTCCAAATATCTTGGCATTCCCTTGATTGACAACGCTCTCAGGAATTCCTCTTGGGAACACCTCCTGTCTTCTTTTTCCAAAAGGCTTTCCTCTTGGACCTTTAGAGCCTTAAACCTCCCTAGTCGTATCATTCTTCTCAAGGCCGTCCTTCAAGCCCTCCCGATTTACATCTTCTCTGTGTTGGTAGCCCCAAAGTTCATTGTTACTTCCATCAAAAGATTGCAAAGGAACTTCCTTTGGCAAGGCCTCGCCAAAGAAAAGAAGATTGTGCTTGTCAGATGGGACAATCTTTGTAAGCCCAAAGAGCACGGAGGGTTAGGATTTAGAGATCCAGTTATAATGAACAAGATTCTCAGTGCCAAAATATGGTGGTGTTGGCTGAAAAACCCCAAGGAACTCTGGGCTAAACTATGGAGGAATAAATACGCACCAAACATGGTAGAGAAGAGCCTCATTTGTTGGGACGGGGATAACTTGGGCTCCTTGATCTGGATAGCAGACAAGCAGAATAGACAATTGGTCACGTAGCATGCTTTCTGGGAATTAGGTAATGGGGAAACAACTCTCTTCTGGCAGGATTCCTGGCACCAATGGCCAGCTCTGGGAGCTAAGGATTGGGCACGTGACATCTGCACCCAAGCAATGCGGGCAGGCCTGAAATAGGTAGCGGATTACTGGCAGAACAACCCCACGGAGGACACCTGGTGCCGCTGGCGTGTGGAAAGGGAATGCATGGATCTGGAGGTGCATATCAATCTGGAACCTTTGAAAGCAGAGTTAGCCAAACGGAAAATTCCTAAAATTGAAGGGGAAGATATTCTTCGTTGGGGTTACGGAACAAAGGGCTCCTTTAGTACGTGGGAAGCCTACCAAATTAAAACTCACTCAGACCCCCTCCCAACTCCGAAGATCTGGCAAAAAATTTGGAATCTAAAACACTGGCCGAAAATAACTCTCTTCCTTTAGTTGGTCTCACATTCAAGCATCCTAACCTGGGACAACCTCCTAAAAAGAGGATTTGTAGGACCCTCTATCTGTATACTTTGTGGAGAGGCAGAAGAAACTATGAATCACCTCCTTAATACCTTCCCCTACACAACCTAGATCTGGGACCAAGCGGCACTCATTATGCGCACCTCGGACTGGCTTAGGGATAGCATCCTTGAAACTCTTGTGAACTGGAGAGATATGGCCTTCCAATCAGCCTTCCTCAATCGCATCTGGCAACTTCTTCCAGGATTTATCCTTTGGAAAAATTGGAAAGAAAGGAACCAAAGACTCTTCAGAAACCTCTCTCTCCCATGGCAGCAATGTTGGCAACAATGCCAATGCAGCATCCTGGAAACTCTGCATCTCCGAACTTGGTCCAGTGCAGACTTAGCCTGCCCCTCATATGAACTCCCCATCCTTAGGCACTGGACACTTCTCCACCCTCCACCATCTCCCCCCCCCCTTCTCCCTCTGCCCATCCAAGCAGCCCCTCCCTCTGGTCCCCTCCCCCAGAGGACTTTGTCAAGTTCAACTTTGACGGAGCCTCTAAAGGCAATCCTGGAAATGCTGGCTATGGAGTGGTCTTCCGCAACCATTTTGGGAACATCCTTATCAGAGGAGCAGGCCCCCTTGGCCATACTACAAACAATGCAACAGAACTCTGGGGTCTAATAAAAGGACTCCAATTGGCTATTAATTACAATTTCACCAAGCTACTCATCGAAGGGGACTCCCAACTCATCATAAACTTGTTGCGCAGACTAGTAAATGGAGCGAAGCCAGAAATCATTTCGCCCAGCTGGAGACTGTCTCACAGCCTCCAGATCATTGCAGGTATAATACATCCCAATCTGGTCATCATTCCCGCACACGTCAGGAGAAAGGCAAACCAGGTGGCGGATGAACTGGCCAACCTGGGTACCACTTGGACGGGATCAAGCCTCCAGTGCAATGCAGACGAAGATTAGGGCCACACTATCTTCCAGAAGTGTATCCACAAAGTCAGAATGGTGGATGTCCCCCCAGATGGGGTGGTAGTGCGTTCTATGCGGCGACCTGTGGAAGCGGGTAGTGGCCACCAGGACACGGGGGCACGTGAAGGGCTCA
>ML798359.1:75131-113584 GCA_009831015.1 Picea engelmannii | reverse complement strand
CTCAACCATGTACCCAACATATACCTCAACCACATACCAAAATTTTATACCTCAAACCATCTGCTAGAATCTCACTGTCATACAACCTCTATCTGTACCAATATATTCAACAACATACCTCAACCAAAAGTCCCTTTTCTCTTCTTGTAGCATTATGTTGCCATGGTTTCGCTCCTGCGAATCCACTGCCACAATTTTCTGCCACACATTTTCTGTTGTGGTTTTTCTGCCGCACTTTTCCTGCTGCGATTTTTCTGCCACACTTTTTCTTCTGTAATTTTCCTTCTGCACTTTTTCTGCCGTATTTTTCCTGCCGCACTTTTTCTATTGCAATTTGTTCGCCACACTTTTTCTTCCGTAGTTTTCCTTCCGCACTTTCTCTTCCACAGTTTTCCTACCGCACTTTTTCTGCTGCACTTTTTCTACCACACCTTTTATGCCCCAGTTTCCTACCGCACTTTTCCTGCTGAAATTTTTCTGCCACACTTTTTCTACCGCACCTTTTCTTCCGTAGTTTTCCTTTCGCACTTTTTCTGGCACAGTTTTCCTGCCGCACTTTTTCCGCCGTGGTTTTCCTGCCACACTTTTTCTGCTGCAATTTTTCTGGCGCAGTTTTCCTGCCGCACTTTTGCTTCCACAATTTTCCTGCTGCAATTTTTCTTTCGCACTTTTCCTGCCTCACTTTTCCTGCCACACTTTTCTCTATCAATAATACCTGCCCAAATAACCTTTCACAAAAATAGATATTCAATGATATTCAAGTGTGATTAAATGAGAGAGCCTTGCCTCTTATTTATACTTTCATGTAGCATCCTCAAGGGTTTACCTTTTAACCATCTTAACCCACTTTCCTTATTTTAGGGTTAGCCCACTTATAACCACTTGTCCACTTAACTTAACCACTTTCCATAATTAGTAATTTCTCCATTAATTTTATTTTTTAAATAATTTCTTTTGAATCCTCTTTGAATTATAGTACACTCATTACTTCACTTTATTATTTAAACAATTTCTTCTTTGCAAACACTTTGAATACTTTGAACTTTTAGGGATTCTAGATGACTCATGAGGGTTCTCCAACTTCATATGGCCATAACTTTCTAACTGTGAGAAGTTGTGTGACATTTCACATACCACCGGAAATGACATTACATGTACTATCCATCTAGAATAGTTTTACCTACAAATATATCAAAACTCATACCATTATCCATAAAAAAACCTTGGGTCCATCACCGAAACCTTTGTGCTACCATAATTCACTACCAAAATTTCTTCAAGGGTTGACATCAATGAAAACCAACCCAATTAATCAACAATATCCCCCTTTGGCATTGATGGCAACACTTTCATGCAATACTGAAGTCATATCACTCATGCTCCCCCTGTGACCATTGCTCCCCCTGGAACCATGCCTCTCTTCTCTTTATCCAAGCATTTATCTTTGCATCTGATAAATCTCTCCCCCTTTTTCATCAATGGAAAATGTATTTTTCCATTCGGGGCTACTCCCCCTAACTAAGTTGTCCTTGGGGATACTCATCCTGACTGAAATCTTCTTAAAATTGATCTTCCAACCTAAATTGTCCTCTTTATGGTGCTTCCTTGTGTAAATCTAAGACATATAAGATAATAATTCAAAATCATTCATTTTGGAATAGAAATCACTCCAAGTCTCTGACGTAGATACTCAAAGGCTTCCTATGGAAATGATTTTGTAAAGATGTCTGCCACTTGTTATTTTGTGCCCACATACTCAACTCTAGTGTTCTTCTCTGCAACCTGTTCCCATAGAAAGTGATACTTGATTGGAATGTGCTTCGTCTTAGAGTGCATCATCGAGTTCTTTGAGATATTGATGGCGCTTGTATTATCACAATAGATTGGAATGGGCTCATCATACTCAACCTGTATATCTGTCAGAGTTTGTTTCATCCATATAAACTGTGTACAACATGTTGTTGCTTCAATATACTCTGCTTTGGCTGTAGATAAGGATATTGATGATTGTTTCTTGCTTAGCCATGATACTAAACACTCACCCAAGTAGAACGTTGCTCCACTGGTGCTTCATCAATCATCAATGCAACCTGCCCAATATGCATCTGTGTAGGAAATAAGTGATAGATCCTTTCCTTTTGGATACCATAATCCAAACTCTTTTGTTCATTTGAGATATCTGAAAATCCTCTTCACTGCTACGACATTTGATTCCTTTGGTACTACTTGAAATCGTGCCACTTATTCAACTGTCTACATTACATATGGTCTGGATGTTGTCACATATAGTAAGCTACCAATCATTGACCTGTATTGCCTCTGGTATGTAGACTTTGAATCATCATCTTTGCTCAACTTGCAATTGGTTTACATTGGAGTGGTAACTAGTTTGCAATCTTCCATTTCGAACTTCTTTAGCATTTCTCTGATATCCTTAGTTTTAGAAATAAAAATTCCTTGGTTTCTTTAATGTATCTGAATATCCAGAAAGAAGGATAGTTCTCCAAGTAATGACATTTCAAATTCATTTTGCATATCCTTTGCAAATTTCTAGCTTAACCTATTATCATTGCTTTGAAAAATAATATCATCAACATAAACTTCAATTAATAAAATACTATCTTGAGTTACATTGATGTAGAGGTTGTTGTCTACACTTCCTTTTCTGAACCCTTCATGCTATAGATATTTATCCAGTATAAAGTACCATGCCTTAGGATATTGTTTTAGACCATACAAGACCTTCTTCAATTTACACACATAATCTACGTTCTCTGACAACAGAAAGCTTTCTGGTTGTTCAGTGTAGACTTCTTCTTCAAGTTCTCCATTCAGAAAAGATTATTTCACATCCATATGATACACTTTAATATTCTTGGAGCATGCATAAGCTAGGAGAAATCAAATTGCTTCCATTCTGGCAACTGGGGAAAATGTCTCTTCAAAGTCAATTCCTTCAACTTGTGTGTATCCTTTACATACCAATCTAGATTTTTTTTCTTGTAACATGTCCATCTTCATTCAATTTATTTCTGAAAACCCACTTTGTGCCAATCAAATTCTTATTCCTTGGTCTTGGAACCAATTCCCAAGTGTCATTATTCTCTATTTAATCCAATGGCCTTATTCCAAAATTCATCCTTGCTGGCCTCTTCAAAATTGTTTGGTTCAATCATAGATAAGAGTCCTAGGTGCATTTGTTCTGGTGAATGGATTATTCTTTTAGTATAATCTCTTGCATCCTTGTTTCCAATAATCTGATATGAAGGATGATTCTTTTGTACTTCTTTCCTAGGTGTCTTTGGAGGCACTTTCTGAAATTTCTCTTCTACTTCTGTCTGATCTTCTTCATCTTCCTCTTCTCTTTCTTCTTCATATTTTTCTTCTTCTTCGTAAAGTTGTTCCACCGATTCATTTTCTTCTTCCTTTGATTTTCGTCCACCTATTTCATCAATTGTTACATCAATTCTTTCCACAACGTTGTTCAATATCAGATTGTAACACTTGTATGCTTTTCTTTTACTTGAGTAACCAAAAAGTACTCCTTTGTCCACACGAGAGTCAAACTTTCCCATTCTGCCATCTTCTCTTTTGATGTAGCATTTGATTCCAAATACTTTGAAGTGCTTCACATTTATTGGTCTTCTTTTCCATAGCTCGTATGGAGTTTTTTCATTATTGTTTCTGAGCATTACTCTATTTTGAATGTGAACTGCTATATGCACTACATGTGTCGAAAGAATGTTTGTCAATTTGGAATCCATTAGCATTGTTCAAGCCATTTCCTATGTAAATATCATCCATTATCATAATGTTCCTTTGTCTTTGAACCTCTCTCTGAACCAATCTATGAATCCATGCTCTCGTCCAATGTCATATATCTATCCAAACCTGCTAAGTGTTCTTACGAATCCATATCTGTCCATACTGTCCAAGACTCTATTGCACAACTGTCCATAATGCTGACCTATTTATCACTATACTATCATGAAGTATTTACTACTACAAATGAGTGTACTTATGCTAATTGACTTCTCTGAATATGTCTTCTCAAACTATGCAAGTTGTTCGAAGGATGGTTCTTTGGTCTATCACAACTATCACATAAACTCCCCCTATCTAGTATTCATATTACCTGGGAGTCTCTAAGACGGGTGCCTCAGAACAATTTAAGCTATGATGTGTATTCATCATCATCTTCATTGGTATATTCATCATCTCTCTGATCTCTAACTTCTTTGTTTCTATCCGTGGATTCATTTTTCACTACAATGCCTGAAAGTACAATCTCTTGAACATGTTCCTTATTTACTTGTCCTTTTTTCTTTCAATTATTTTCCAAACCTTTATGTATTTGACATCTTTCGTTTTCTCCGTAGAATTTTCTTCATCTCGTTTTATTGCCAATATTGCGATCTCTGGGACTTGGTCTTTTTTCACTTGTTATTCATGTTTTCTTATCCATATTTTCTTATATTTGATATCAATGTTCTCTTTCATGGAAGTATCGATCATGCTTATACAATCACTAACTATGTGTCCATAGTTATGACATTTGTAACATTCAATGTTACGTAGGGACACATAGGCATTTCTTGCTTGAACATTTCTTTTATATTCCCTGCAATCTGCAACCTTATGTCCAAAATTATTACGATAAAAATAATGACCATAAAAGAAATTTACATACCTAGGAGTGAATGATATTCTTTGTGGTGTAGTCCTTCTGAATTTCTTCGTTGAATGATCATGATCATGACTGAAGCTTCTTTGTGGCTTGAACATGGATGGTCTTCTTGAAGATGTATCTCCAATAGTTTTCTTATATTCTGGTTGACCATTATTCCTTCCTTTGAGTACTTCTGCATAACTCTTTCTATTTTATTCACTCTTCTTTTCTAGCAACCTATAATGCTTCTATTCATTCTCTATAACTGATTTGGATGTTTCTGTCTCTTCAATGTTCTTGTTGAGATTGACGATTTTACTTCTCAATGTGACAAATTCTTCTTCAAGCTTCTCAACCTCTTATTCTTTCTTCATTATCTAAGACTTCATGACTTCTTCTGTTCTTTTCACTTCTTCAAGATGGATTTTTAATGTGATTATTTCTTCTTCAATTCCTTTATATTCTTGACCAAAATCTGCCTCAAGATGGTTAAGATAGTCATTTCTTTCCTTAAGATGATCTATTAATATCTTCTTTCTCATTTTAGCTTCTTCCTTTTGTGCTGCTATGTTGGTTTCCAAATACTGCTTTTGATATTAAAGATTTTCTTTGATCTTTCTGGCTTCTTCTAGTTGAGTTCTTAAATTCTCGATGACCTGTTGGGATTCCAAAATGTGAACACTTTCCTTTTGTTTCATAAACTCTTTCTTGAGTGACTTGTTTTCTTCCCTTTCTTTTCTCAGTTCATCTAAAGCACTAATCAATTTTGATTCATAATTGTCTTCTTTTTTAATTAGTTTTTCTGTCTCATTTCCTTCATGGCATTCTATTTCAAGATGTCCGAGTTTTTCAATATTAAAGAAAAACAACATACCTCTGTTGATTATGCACTCTTCATCTTCTGAATCTGATTGACATGGTGACCATAATTATGCTTGATCTGTATCCGCACCTTCTTTGGCATTTTTTGAATCTGTGATGGGTGAAAAATATATGTCATGTAACTTATCCCAAAGTTCTTTGGCTGATGAACATCTACCAAACTTTTCTCTTACCGGATTAGGTAATCCTTCCTAGATGAAATCCATTTCTATTTTGTTATTCTTCTTCAATTCTTTCTTGGTTGTAGTCTTTTCCCTTTTTGAATTATCATATATTGCACCAACTGATAGCCAAATACAATGCCCCTGTTCCTGTAAAAATTCTTTTGTCCTTCTACTCCAAATCTCATACTTTAACCCATTTCGACCATTGAACCATGGTACTCCATTCTCAGAATAATCCATGATCTCCTTCCATTGGTTAAACTGTTTCCTGAAGGAACCTGCTCTGATACCAATTGTTGGATTACTGAGAGGGGGGGTGAATAAGTAATAGAGAAATACAATCCTTTTTAACCACAAAATGCAAGTGTTATATCAATGTAGCATTATCATCCAATAGTTGCAGAGTAAATAAACAATGAACAAATGATCAATCATACACATACATAGTACATCAGTGTTTTTACGTGTAAACCCAAACTAGGAGAAAACCACAAAATTATTTTTCTTATATGTCTTTGGAAGTACCGACTTCCTTTGTTTTCCAGCTACAATTGGAAGGAGGCTCCAACCCCCTAGTTTCGCAGGCTACATCCTATAGAAATCTCCATCTCCCCAATTCTCTGGCTACAACTAGAAGGAGGCTACAACCCCCTATGTTCTCTGACTACAACCAGAAAGTGGCTACAACCACCTGTCCTTGCCCTGTCCAACCACTCTGACGTAGACGTAGAATGATGGAACCACTGTCACACTATCACTGTGAGATATACGATTATAACAACCTGTGCCACTAATCTGGAGATTAGATGAAGAACATTTTTATGAACCAACAACCTTGTGCATCTTTCATGTGTACCAAATGCAAGCGGTATATGAAAATGACCTTATGAATAGAAGACAATGATGAAAATTGCTGACAAAGGCGAGGAAACCACCAATAAAGCTAATGGAATCCAAGGCATTGCACAAATCCCAAAGTGTGAATAGATTTCTTGCTGTCGAACATGAGGGAAACCACCCAGTCAATGACCAATGATGAAATGTTGATTGTTGGGTTCAAGGTGACCTACCAATGATGAAATTAGGGACAAGGTGCATGATAATACCATAGTATCATGTGATTCTGAGACAAACTGAGAGTATGGATGACATGCAAAGTCAAGATTTCTGAGGAGTGGCTATCACAGGTTGATAGACTTCCTTTGAACAAGAGCATGAGACATATGGTGGACTCCGACAACATAGGATCAATGATGTGACTATTAGATGTAGGAGGTATGAATAAAGTTCTCTATAGGGATTGGAAGAGTAACCAGTCGATAGAGAAAACTCTGTAACGAGATCAACTTCTTAAGGCCATGCTAAACCCAAAATTATGATGACAGAAGGACTCAATAATTTTGTTCTTTGTTCAAAGGTGACATTTCTGCTGCCAATTATAATATAGTACTCCCTTCCCGCTCATCTTTTTTTTTTTTTCATAACAAATGAATGCTATGATACAGAGGAGGAAACGAGTGTCGCAAGTCAGAAAAACTAGTTCCAACAGTGGAATGCACCTATGCTCAATGTAACGAAATGCATGCGGGAGATGGACACTCGGGGTGATGTTCCCTCCAGGGTATAGGGTGTCAAATTGCAAAGGATATAAACAAGGCTCTGCTTGGTTGAGGATGCAAAAATTGCTTAGGCAACGATTTATAACACAAAGTGAGAACTGATTAAAGGCTCAATACTGCAAGTGAGGGAATGAGATTCAATCACAACTTAACGCCAAAAAATATCCATTTTTATGTCTTTTAGTCTACTTGGTGTGAAAAAGGGATAAACTTGTGCCAAATAGACTTCTTTCTAAATCCAATTTAAGAGTGTGAAAAAGACAAGTTCACTCGATGAACTTTTCTATTTTTGGGAACGAGTTGGAAAAGAGATTAACTAAGACTCATGACCTTTCATATCAAACTTAACGAGTGTGAAAGGGATTAATCACTCAGAAATATTTTCAGTTTTTATACGATTAAGAAAAAGATCTTAACTCGAACTCGTTAGGGAGATTCTAGGAGGCAAGTCACGGGGGAGGCCAAGTCTCCCGTGCAGACCTTCTATGGAATGTCAATATCTTGCAAAGAACTGAGACAAGCTTGGGAATACCCGAAGCTCTCTAATTCAAGGAGGGAAAAGTGATAATGGAAGTTATCATCTCCGTGTTATATTAGATAATTTATCTTCCTAGAAAAGACATAGGCGGAGGCATTGGATACCTCACAAGACCATCCCAATCAAAGGGAACCTCGTCAAGACTTGGAGGAAGAGAACTCAGGAAGAGTAAAACTCTCTCTTGTTCAAAAGGTGAAGTACTAGAAATGCTAAGGAAATGGCATAGAAGGTATAGAACCATAACCACAAGAGCGGGATCGACCAAAAATTTCATTGGCATGACCGCTTCCTTAGACTTGTCACTCTCCAAGAGAAGAGTGGGGTCGATCAAATATTGCATCGATACGACCACTTCCTTAACCACTGGTTGAATAGGATGCAAGACAACAAGGTCAATAGGTGCATGACCCCAAAAACCAGGAGTGTTGTCGGTCGAAGATTGCATCGACACGACCATTGGTTGAACAATATGCGAGACAACAAGGTCAAGAGACGCATCACCCCCGAACATAGGAGAGGTGTCGGTCGAAGATTGAATCGACGCAACTGTTGTATCAACCAAAGAAGGAATAGAGTGTTATGAAACCATAGATGGCTTAGAACCCAAAGGGTCCTTAGGTGAGCCCCATGCTTCTGGTATCCCAACAGTAACATGACACAAATGAGTAAGGTGACTTCCTTCACAAATCCTGCAAAGGAATCTAGGCTTATGTCTGAGACATATAGGATTCTCAATCATATGAATGCCCCCAACATGAATTGTAGTGGCTAGTGACATGCTCCCAACATGACTTGCACAGGCTAGTAGTAAATCTCCAACATGACTAGTAGAGGTTGGTGATGGATGTGCAGTCTGACTAGCAGTGACCAGACATGGGCCCCCAACATGAATTGTAGTGGATGGTTCCAAGTCTTCAACATGACTCACAGAGGTTGTCGACCAATATCCAACATGGCTAGCAGAGGTTGGTGACACAACGCTAGTATGACATGCAATGACTGGACTTGTGATGGTGGTGAATTGCAACATTTGAGACCAAATTCCAAGGAAATATTGGTTTTGAGGAATTGCAGGCCAACAAGTATCCTTCTTTACACCCTGTCCCTATCCAACAATATAGTATCCTCCTCCATATTGATTCATAAAGGGTTATAAGGGCATCGACAACGAGGAAGATTCTTGCAAAGATGAAGCAACATGACAAGGGTTACTCATGTGAGGATATATGTTTCCCCTAGATGAAGGAACTTCGTGAGGGGGTTACCCATACTATAAAAACAACTCCCCCCGGATGAAACACTAGAGGAAATATGGAGTTCATCCATGGGAATAGTGTTCGTAGGAACCGCCATGGTGGAATAAGGATAAGTGGACGAAGTGTAATAAGTAGAATGATTGCATAGTTTGGAACTTACTTCTCACATAGTGGACTCATAGGAAGGAATATTCCAACCTCCTACCATAAGAGGTGTTTGAAGGATATGAATCCCACCAAATGGAGAGGGATACGAAGGAGGCATCATGCCCCCAGACCCAAAACTTGTATTCGCATAAGGAGGTGAGACAGAGGATGGAAAGTGAGGAGACATATCAGACATACCATGAGAAAAATGATTAGAGACCTAAGGCATTGACTGCGTACCATAATTCTTCATACCATTAGAAAGAAAATGGATTTCCCCCCATGAACGTCATGGGGGGGTAGCAGTAAATGAGGGAGAAACACGAACTCCACTCTCCATGATAAAAAAGACTCAACACAAAACCCTATGGTCAACTAATAATCAAAGATCACACCAAAAAGTCAAAGGACCAATATGCATGGAAACGGGCTAAAGTGGTTGAGTGGCCTCCCTCGCTAGAGAAGGTATGTCTCGTCCAAGAGGGACCTGAGACTCCTCGCTAAAGTTTGGAGGTAACATAATCAGTTATAGGGGCCCTCGTGGGATTAAAAACCAGTCGGTCAGATCCCCTCGAAGAGGTAATCCTCCATAAAGGTTGTGTGTTGTCCAACCCCTATCTGACCCAGGGTACAAGTAGAATAACCCTTGCAAGTAACCTATGAGATACCTAAGTAAAGAAACTAATAAACCACTGTATAACCAATGCACAGGCGAGAAATCGTAAGTCCGGATCACAGTATGGGTAGGGTAGTAAATCCCAAAACCTTGAAAGAAGCACCTCTCACAGAGGTATATGAACTAGCAAGATCCCCAAACATGAATAGATCCACAGAAATATCTCTGACGCTAGGCAAGTATCCAGGGGATATCCCTTCAACCAACTTCACGTGACCTCATGATTAACTCCAGTGTGAGTGGAGCCTCTTGATCTTACCAATTATACAATGGACTTCTCAACTCCCTGTCTTAGACACATATGTTGATTTAATTGCCTTGGAGAAGTTTACTCACAAAATTCTATTCCAAGGCACTAAATCCTAGACTAGTTTGCGCACCCTAAAAACAAAATTGTGAATAATCAATTTTAGTTTAAAGCATAAATTTTATTGGTCGTGATTACTCAAAAGGGCATGGAAGTGAAACTCATGATGTTATGACTCTACAAGAAAAAAATTATGAATATAATGCAAAGTCTATCTTTAAGTTTTTCAATGAATGATATGTTAATAAAAATAGTGCAATTTTCAATTTCAACTCTGCAATTTAGAAGTAAAATGCAATCTTTCTCTAAATGCACTAAGCTAATGATAAAGGTTCAAAGACAAAAATGCTAACCAATGAAAAATGCCTATCTTTTTGTATTTTCAATATATTAAAGAGAAAATGCATGGACTGAAAAGCAACTTGATATATACATTCTACTGTGTATAAACGAAATAACTCAAGAAGAATACCAAGCAACCAAGAAAACATCCCAGGGTTCAAGGACAAATAAAAAAATAAAAACAATGAGAAAGACTACGCCCAAAAATTCAATTCCAAACAGGTTTCATGTCAACCCAAAGAAGCTCAACACGCACTACAGAGACCTAAGAAGGCTCAACAAACATAAAATCCCACCTAGCAGTCACTAAACCAAGAAAACAAGCAAGGGAAAGTGGTATATGCGACTGTTCACAAGATTAGTGCATATATACACAACTCGTAGTTAGAAAATACACGTGTATACAGGACTGTCAAGAAAAAGGAGCATACACACTTTAAAACAAGGCTAGACAAGGGAAAAAAGGCAGAAAACTCAAACCTAGAGTGAACAGAATATGTCATGCAGTGATACGACAAGAAAAAAAAGGAAAAAGAGCAATGCAAGAAGAAAAAATACTTCAACCCTTAGAAGGAAGATCTCTCCCCAGTGAAGTCGCCAATTCATTTACGAGTGAAAAACTCTCTATGGCCAAGGGTAAACCACAATAGACATGTATGACTACAGAAATCAACTCAATTCCATTGTATGCTATATAAACTAATGTGCAAGATAATAAAGAGGCCTACCTCGATCCAACGTTCGATGATGTTCCACCGTTGAGCACTTCGACCCAAAGCTTTATACCTGCAACAGATTCTCAACAAAGAAGAAGATAAAGTACATAGTGATAATATAAAGGGGCTAACACATTAGATAACATAATCCATTAATAAACATTACAAACATGCCCATGGATAATAATCATATATTTGCATGATACTAATAGGACGGGAAATGAGTATTTCTATTAATAATTGATCAACATAAGTGAAAACATTACAGACTTCCATGTCGGCACGATTCAAAACCAAGAAACCAAGTTCCTTCTAGTTGGGCCTCCACCACTTCAATCCTCCACCAAAGGCAAGCTCATAGAAGAGAGACAATGAGGTTCCCTCGACAATAGGGAAAGATCTTGGGGGATGAACACTATGTTCAGACTTGAGGGACAAAGGGATGCAGACTCAATATGAAGTAATTTCTCCAGAGTAACTTTTCTCTCAAAGTTGAATGCTTTCTCCTCTTTTCCATAGCTTGGAATTCTGCTTTTATAGTATTCAAAATGCAACTAAAGGGTTGATTCAGAACGTTTCCAGTATGTGGAATGCCAAGGATCAGAGATCTCCTATCGTGACATGGAAACCCGACTCCATTTTTGTATTTTCTGGCACAAATCCCGATGTATGCGAGTGGTAGTGGAGAAGCCTACGTATACAAATGCTGTATAGAAGATACGGCACATATATGTGGAAAAATGTGTATTTTTGGCTCTGGATTCATCAGAAAGAGATGACAAGTCTACATAGGGAAATGGAAAAAGGCCCTCTATGTAATATAACAATGGTGAGGCAAATCTTGTTATAACAGTCGCAACCTACAAGCAACAAGACCGAAACTCCATTCTGAAAAAGCAAGTGCAACGCCTCAAATCGGATCCTCAACAACACGAAGGAAAAATGTATGAACCCTAACCACGCACTTGGTATTAAGGCTTCCACCTCTTCAACTTATAGAAATGCCAAAGAGGAAAAAAAGAGATGAAGGAGATCGAATCAACAACTCATCAAAGACTTGGGAGACTTCTTCGTAAATTCGGGCTGAATTTCCCTCATGACAGACACGTTTCAACCCAGCCCCCCGCCTTCCTCATGAAATGTATCTCTTGGAACATAAGAGGCCTCAATGGGAATACCAAACAATGGATTCTCAAGCAGCGTATTTCTTCCAAAAAACCCATTATTGTTATGATTCAAGAAACCAAGTGCCCGCACCACCTCCTCCCTTGATCTAGCTCTGGATGCCCAAGGATCTGTGGAAGGAATAGCCCTCCTATGGAATCCCTATGAAATATCCCACTTTGACTTTTTCTCCACCAAATACTCTCTTTCATCTTACGTCCAACTTGTAGGCTCCGCCCTCTTAGGAACCATTACTAATATTTATGGCCCCAACCTCCTCCTTGACAATATACTCTTTCTAGACTCCCTTAAGCTCATCCCTCCCCTTGTCACCAATGACCAATGGATTATTGGAGGCTACTTCAACTCCATCACCTCCCTTCTGGAGAAACAGGGAGGGATCAAGCCACTATAACAAGATTCACAAGTCTTTCTGGATACCATACACTCCCTCAACCTCATAGATATTGAAACTTCCAACGGAACCTTCACCTGGAACAACCGTCGATGCAGATCTCAACAAATCCCCTCTCATCTTGATCATTTTTTAGTCTCTTATTCCCTTATGATTAATGACTTCCACCCTCCAGCAACTATCCTCCCTCATGGAGGCTCATACCATTGGCCGATTTAGCTTAATATTGACATCCATTGGAGCCCCAAAAATCACCCTTTTCATTTTGAAATATTTTGGCTAAAGCACCCTAACTTCCAAAAACAAATTTCTAAATGGTGGACCACTTACTCGCCCCCCTCCCGCTTGATAATGAACAAATTCCAACAGAAGCTCAAACACATAAAGAAACAACTCAAGCTATGGAATAAGGAAGAATTTGATGACATTTTTCAAGCCAAACAAAATCTCATCAAGGAACTGGAACACATTCAAATGACTATGATTCAAAATGGAAGAACAGATCAACTTGTCCAAGATGAAGAAAACCTCCAAACTCAGCTCAGAGAAAGAGACTCACAGGAAGAAATACTTTGGAGGAAAAAATATCGTGTTCGCTGGCTAAAAGAAGGGGAAAAAACACCAAATTTTCCACGGATCCATGATTCAACGCTGCCATCATAATCGAATAATCAAAATAAAATATGTCGATGGAAACTACCTCACCGAACATAAGGACATTGAATGGGAACTGACCTCCCACATCGATGACCTCCTTTCAGAGCCACAATAGGATCGCAGAACGACCATATAGAAAATAACTCAACATCTTTCATGACTAGTCTCCCCTAAGAAGAACCAACCCCTCATGTGTCCTACTTCCCTCGAGGAAGTCAAACATGTGGTTTTCAACATGCCCAAAAATACGTCTTCTGGTCCAGACGACATAACCATAGATTTCTTTCAAGATTGCTAGCCTATAATCAAATCGGATGTTTGGGAAGTGGTAGAAAACTCCCACTCTCATGCCAATTTCCTTCCCACCCTCAATGCCACCTTCCTTTCCCTTATCCCAAAAGAAGAGCATGTTGATAATCCTAAGAAATTTCTCCCCATTTCCCATTGCAATATCATCTTCAAAATTATCACCAAGCTTATTGCAAATCGACTTAAACCTATGCTCCCCACCCTTATCTCCCCAGAACAAATAGGCTATGTGGAAGGAAGACAAATATTAGATTGCATCATCATGGTGCACGAACTTGTTCACTCCCTCAAGTGTACAAAGTCCCCTGGCTTTCTCATAAAACTAGACCTTTCCAAGGCTTTTGAAAAACTAAGCTAGAAATATATGTAACATACCCTACAAGCTTTTGGATTCTTGGGTTCCTGCATACAATGGGTGCTCTCCCTTCTCTCCATTGATTTTTTCTCCATCCTTGTCAATGGTTATCCTTCCATCCCTTTCTCCCCTTATCGAGGTATTAGGAAAGGGGACCCCCTCTCCCCCTTCCTCTTTATCCTCATGGCAGAAGGACTAGGACAAAGTATTAAAGCAGTTGTGGCAATAGAGCAGATTTGAGGCCTCCGCCTCCATGATGAGGACCATCTGACTATGCATCAACAGTTGTGGACAATACGTTTTTGATGTTCCAACCCATTGTCAAAGAGGACAAATCCATAAAGAATATCATTGCATCCTTCTCTGAAGCATCAGGTACCTCTATAAATATCCTCAAGTCTAATATTTTTTCTTTACTCCTCCTGCTATCCAAGTCAATATTTCCAACATCCTTGGCTTCCAACAAAGCTTCCTTCCAACCAAGTATTTGGGTGCACCTATTGTTGGTTTCAACCATCGGGGCTCCACCTAGGAAGATCTTCTTTCCAGAATGCACAAAAAATGCGAGAACTGGGATTTTAGAACTCTCAACACAATATGCTGTTTGTTTCTCCTCAAAGCAGTACTCCAATCCATCCCTCTCTACCTCTTCTCTACTTTGGCTTCCCCCAAATCCATCTTAAAAGTGATAAGGAACCTCAAAAGAACGTTTTTGTGGGGCAGAGCTTGCAAAGAAAATAAGCGGGCTCTTGTAGCTTGGGACAAGCTTTGTCTCCCAAATCTGCAAGGGGGCCTATGCCTAAAAGACCCGGAATCCCAAAATGCGATTCTGGGTGCAAAAAATTGGTGGAGATGGATAACAGAAGGGACCACCCCTTGGGCTCACCTATGGAACAAAAAATGTTTCCCAAAAGTAGAGAGACAAGGCCTCATCATACTCATAGGATATATCCCAGGATCACATATTTGAGATGTAGTGTGGGCCAACAAGCACCTAGTTCACTCTCAATGTTTCTGGAAAATTAGAAATGTCAGATCAACCCTCTTCTGGGAAGAATCCTAGTAACAACTACCACCCCTCTCTCAGAATTCCAACCTTGGTCTACTCAGAGACCTCATGACAATCCAAAACAAAATCTGGATCCATCAATACTAGCTTCCCCCAACCTTGGGGACATTTGGAGAGCGTGGATTCCCAAGGAAGATTGCATCCCTCATTAGCTTGTTCCTAGTTGGGACCTCCTTTGGAAAGAAATCTCACACAGGAAAATTAGAATTCAAGAAGGTTAGAATTAACTAAGGTGGGGACATCAACCACCAATAAGATTTTCACTCCAAGAGGCTTACAGATTGACCACAAAAACCGACATCAACCCACCCCAAGATATCTGGATCAAATTTTGGTCTCAAAAACTTTGACCCAAAGTATCTATATTTCTTTGGCTCCTAATCAAGCAAAAACTCGTCACTTTGGAAAACCTCCTTAAACGTGTCTTTATTGGACCATCCTACTGCTTCCTCTGCATGAACAATGGTGAAAATAGTGAACACTTCCTTAACTCTTGTCCCTTCCTTGCCAAAATTTGGGACTTAGCTGCACTCATCTTCTGCACCACTAACAGAAATAGGGAAAGCCTTGTCCATAATGTATCCCTCTGGAGATCCAACTCCACTAATCCCATCATGAACCAAGCCTGGATCCTTCTCCCAGGATTCCTCCTTTGGGAGGTTTGGAAAGAACGCAGTCATCACATTTTCATAAACTCTTCTCAGGACCTGACTACGATTTGGACCATATTCAAACTCAACATCAAGGAAACCATTCTCACTGAGTCTTGTTCCTCCCTATATTGGTAATGCAATCCCCAAGATTTCAGAATAATCCAAGAGCTTCACCTCTCTATACCTGGTTCCCCTTTGGTCTCCTCCTTTTCCCTTCCCTCTCTCACACTACCCACAAACTAGTCCCCTCCCCCTCCAGGATTCCTTAAAGTAAAATTTTATGGACCCTCTAAGGGGAACCCAGGTCCGGCTAGCTATGGTGGGATCTTTCACAATAGTTAGGGGCACATCATCAAAATCTATGCCTCCTTCATCGAGATTGAAAGAAACGACTCAACAAAACTTCAAGGCATGTAAGTGGGTCTACGCATAACTTGCAGGGAAGGATATCAACAACTCATTGTGGAAGGGGACTCTCAACTGATCATTAGAATGCTCAAGAAAATGCAAAATGGCACCCCTCTCAACCACATCACCACTAGCTAGAGACTGGGACCAACTTTGGAAGGACTATTCCATCTACTCTCCCATGTCAATGCCATCGTCCCCTCTCATGTGAATCGGTCAACTAATAAACTTGTTGACAAACTCGCAAATGAAGGCATTAACAGACCTAGCAACCCCATTGACTTAAATTGGGAACACATTCCTAACTCCTAGATTCGAGATGACTATTTTGGATTTTCCTAGGCCGACCAATCCCCTCTGCATGGGGTGTCAGGGACACAATCCAAGCGTTGGTGGGTCCCCGACCCCCCCACCCACCCAGCCTCCAGATCTATGGACACCTGCCAACAACCATCATCCTCCACCTCGCTTCTTCATGCGATTTATTACTCGTCGTTCTCTCCTCCTTGCACTTGAGTATCCTTTCCCTCACACTCATGTCATAACTCTTCCTCCTCCTTACCAATTCATGTCTGTTGTCCTTCTCATGCAGTTTGGGAAGGTGACAAAGCATAGGAGTTTTATGGTTGATACAACCCATATCTTTGCAAATAATTACAACATTCTCCATTTATGGGCCCTGACACTGGATAGCTTGTCATATGTGTCTCCTTCTAGCTGCATTACTGTTTGTCTATTTTTTCTTGTCTCTCCTACTCCTCCACAGCTTCCTTGCTGCATTATGTAGTGGGAACTTTCTCTCCTTTCTCACTTTTTCACCATGTGCTCTAGTTCCCCACCTTCTTCTACATGGCTCAGGGTAGCTCTTCCGGTGGTGGTAGTGGGGGAAGCTCTCATCGAGAAAGAACTCGGTCATGATTTTGATTGGTGGATGTGGCCGAGAATTCTATGGAGACCTATCGCTCAACCACCCCTCCAGAAATTCAGTCGGAAATGGATATGGCCGAGGCAAATGTTCATGTTTTACAGAAGTTCATCTCGGATGACGAGGTGAAGGAGATGGCCAACTCGTGGGTTCTTAACACTCGTTTTATCCGTCATCGATCGTCGGGATACCTGAAAATGGTGGACATCTTCTGGCACTTGAAAAATCTAATGGCAAGAGTTATGTTGGACCACCATGAAGCTTGCCAAAATGTCCTCCTGCAACTTGATGCCATGTAGCTCCAGATCAAGTTGGTTGACCACAAGCTGAATCTAATTGCTAACACGCTGGCCAACATGGATTTGTCCTATCTGGACTATGCTTAGCCCCAAGTCCCAGTGACAACAGGCTAAAACATCAACTAAGTTCTATGTTGTTCCTTCTATTGTTTTTGTTAAATTACCAGCGAGACTTGGGTTTACCACGTCTGCTTAGTAGATTAAATAAGGATATAAGTTCTCTCTGAGGAACTAGGAGCTATTCCTACTTTATTTTATCAGTCTTAGGCCTTAGATATATCAAACATATGTTGAATGACAATGTTATGTTTTTCTATTGGTCTGGTTTCCCAATGGGTAGGCCAACAGTAAAATTGTTTTGTAAATTTTCTCCCTATAAGTAATACACAGACTCTCGATTATTCAAAAAAAAAAACATAAAAAATAATCACAATAAAATTTGAAAATCAACTTTATAAGTAAGAGAAACCATATCATAGACACTTCTTTGAAAGTCAAATTTATATTTAAGAGAAAGAATATCATAAACACTTCTCCATATATTTCATGGATGGAGCCTAACCACCTCCCCAATTGTTCACTGAGGGAAAGAACTCGCCTCTTTCTCAAGACCACTTCAGCTAACCCTTTAAAGATAAAACATGTACATAATTTAGTAACAATATCAATGTTAATGATATATAAACAAACATCTCCTTCTGGTTGCATTACTATTTGTCTATTTTTTCTTGTCTCTCCTACTCCTCCACAGCTTCCTTGTTGCATTCTGTAGTGGGAACTTTCTCTCCTTTCTCACTTTTGCACCATGCACTCTGGTTCGCCCCCTTCTTCTACATGTCTTGGGGCAGCTCTTCCCGTGGTGGCCAGGGGGAACCTCTCATTGACCAAGAACTCGATTAGGATTTTGATTGGTGGATGTGGCTGAGAATTCTATGGAGACCTATCTCTCAACCACCCCTCCAGAAATTCAGTCGGAAATGGATATGGCCGAGGCAAATGTTCGTGTTTTACAGAAGTTCATCTCGGATGACGAGGTGAAGGAGACGACCAACTCATGGGTTCTTGACACTGGTTTTATCCATCGTCGATCCTCGTGATACCTGAAAATGGTGAACATCTTCTGGCACTTGAAAATTCTAATGGCAAGAGTTATGTTGGACCACCATGAAGCTCGCCAAAATGTCCTCCTGCAACTCGATGCCATGTAGCTCCAGATCAAGTTGGTTGACCACAAGCTGAATCTGATTGCTAACATGCTGGCCAACATGGATTTGTCCTATCTAGACTATGCTCAGCCCCAAGTCCCAATGACAACAGGCTAAAACACCAGCTAAGTTCTATGTTGTTCCTTCTATTGTTTTTGTTAAATTACCAGCGAGACTTGGGTTTACCACCTCTGCTTAGTAGATTAAATAAGGATATAAGTTCTCTCTGAGGAACTAGGAGATATTCCTACTTTAGTTTAACAGTCATAGGCCTTAGATATATCAAACATATGTTGAATGACAATGTTATGTTTTTCTATTGGTCTGGTTTCCCAACGGGCAGGCCAACAGTAAAATTGTTTTGTAAATTTTCTCCCTATAAGTAATAGAAAGACTCTCGATTATTCAAAAAAAAACATAAAAAATAATCACAATAAAATTTGAAAATCAACTTTATAAGTAAGAGAAACCATATCATAGACACTTCTTTGAAAGTCAACTTTATATTTAAGAGAAAGAATATCATAAACACTTCTCCATATATTTCATGGATGGAGCCTAACCACCTCCCCAATTGTTCACTCAGGGAAAGAACTTGCCTCTTTCTCAAGACCACTTCAGCTAACCCTTTAAAGATAAAACATATACATAATTTAGTAACAATATCAATGTTAATTATATCTAAACAAACATCTATCCTTGAGAAAAGACATAAAAAAATCTCACTCCAAAACCAAACATAAAATATTATTTCAATATAAAAAAAATATATTAAAATCTAAAAGAAAATAATTCAAAATCTTACTCAAAGACCTAACATAAAATAATTATTACATTGTAATTGAAATAATTTAAATTGTTTTTATTACAATAATTTAGATTTGAGTTCTGAATAATTCCTTTCAACACTTATGAATCCAAAAGTAATATAACTCTTCAAATATATTATTAATATTGAGCTTCCACGCGAAGCTGTCGTTCATTGTTTGTCCACACTCTTCATCAATTTAGTCCTTCTTGCCGTCAAACCTTGTAAAAAAGTATTGATATTCTGGTGTGAAGATCTTTCATCCATTGTTGCAGTCTTCACACACATTTATGTTCATCTCCTTCCCTTCGTCACTCAACAGTTTTCTTATAAAGTTGCATATGTATTCCCTCACTATCGACTTGATATCACCCATGCATCTCCTCAATCTTATTCCACTCTTCCATTCATCGGCAATGAAATTTCAGTTAGTGTATTGTTTCGACCAAGCAAGAAACCCTAACATGGGAACTCCAAGAGCTATGCTTTCAAGCATCTAGTTCCATCCGCACTGATGGGATAACACTCGCAGTTGATTGCACCATGGAACAACGAGACCCTCGCTTCTAATCTCGTCAAGAAAACCATTTGGTAGCCAGTCTGAGATGGTTGAAGCTACAATGTCACGATGAAAAACCTAGAGGAAGGGTTGTCTGCTATCCTTAAGACCCATCGTTATTTCTGTTGGATTAATGTAGAAATGAGTGTAACTTTAAAAATATGATTTATTGGTGTGAGTTGTCATAGATCTATACGGTGTGAGTTGTTATAGATCTAGAAGGTATGAGTTGTATTTTCTATAATAAGAATGTCCACCAGATCTAGAAGAATCTTGCAATGTTATAAATGTATTGACTATCTTAGTAATGAAATTAAGTGGTGTGTGATACATTTGTCTCTGGTTATGAATTTTTCTCTATTTTTATCTTGGTATCAGAGCGTTGGTAAGGATATCTGTCACTAGTCATGTGTATTTGTAGTGTGGATTGGTGGATACAAAACTATGAAGAGAAGCATGAAGCCATTAGATTAATTTTTCCAGTGAAGCCAATTAGAGTTGGGTGCTTTGGCCTAAGACTTTCATTGGATTTGTGAGTTTCCAACATATATTTCTCTCATTCTAAAGGAGGTAAATTTATTTTTTAATTTGGAGATATTAATATTAAATATAAATAATAATATTGAGATATTTGATATATTTTTAGTCGGGAGATATTAATATTTGAAAGAATTGACAAAGGAGGTAAATTTATTTTGTTTGGCTACAATTTGTTGAATTCTTTGTTTAAGGAAAATGTCAAATCCTATTTTCGACTCATACTTGAATGAATCAACCAAATTGGACGGAGAAAATTATATCAATTGGAATTTTAAGATAATCTCTCTGTTGGAAGCATATAATTTGTGGTCAATTGTGAACGTGGATGACACACAACCCACTGTTGCCTCCATTCAAGATTGGGATAAATGGGAAATGAAAGCAAAAGTGTTGGTGTGAATGTCTGTAAAGGAAAACATAATCCCTCACATAAGGTATTGTAAAAGTCCAAGGAGACATGGAATGTCCTCAAAGGTTTGTATGAAACTACAAATGCAAACTGATTCTTGTTTTTGAAAACTAAGCTTTTGTCTATCAAAATGGAAAAAAATGAAAGCATAAGTAATTTTATTTCTCGCATTAAATATCTAAGTGATAAGTTGGGTGATATTAGTGAAAAGGTATTCAATAGTGACTTGGTAACCATCACATTGAAAGGTTTAGTGCAATATTATCAAGTTTTTATTTCATCTCTTTCAGATAGACCAAATCCCCCCTTACATTTGATATTAGTTGACTGGAATTATTCTACAAGATGAAGAAAGGATGAATAATTTTGAGTTGGAGTCTCATAGTTCAGATTTGGTACTAATAGAAAAAGGTAAACAACCTTACAGAGGTCAATCGTGGGACAAAGACAAAGGAAAGTTTCAAGAAAAGAAAAAATGTATGATTCAATCTAATGCTTATGATAATAAAAATGTTGATTGTTATTATTGTGGAAAACCATATCATCTTGCGAAAAAGTGTCTTAAAAGAAAAAGTCACGAGTCCAAACAAAGATACAAAAGGCTTAGTGGGAATTTTGCACAGAAAGACACCTCAATCAGTGATGGATTTAAAAATCTTAAGTTGTTTATCTTTGAAACTGCATTGTCTGCAGAAGATGATGATAAGAATCTTGGTTTATCGATTTTGGTGCCAAAATTCATATGTCTTGTAAGAAAGAATGGTATGATGAATATTATGAGAACATTGCTGGAACACACATTTACTTAGGGGATAATAGATCACATAAATTTTAAGGTTATGGAGTAATAAGTGTGAATTTTTCTGATGGTCAAGTGAAACAGATTCATAATGTGATGTATATTCCTAGTATAAAAAAGAATTTGATATATGTTTATATTATTGTTGATAAAGATTTAAAGGTGGAATTTCGTAAGTCATAGTGTCTTATTATGAATATCTGAGATTTCTACAGGGTTGTTGCTACATGTACAAGAATTGGAGGATTATATAAGCTGTATGTGACCAAGAACAATCATCAAACATTGGCATCTACAACAATGTTAACAAAAGAGTTATGGCAGAAAAGGTATTGGCACCTTAATCACAATGATTTTATGTTGCTACAAAAGAAAACAATGGTTGAAGGTCTTCCTGCTATGAAGAACGATCATATTGACTGTGAAGCATGTGCACTTGGTAAGAAACATAGAGAGGAATTTCCTATGCATAAAGAAAAAAGACAGTTAGAAATACTTGAGTTAATTCACACTAATGTATGTGGACCTATGCAAACTATATCACTTGGTGGTGCTTGGTATTTTTTGGAAGCCATTGTCATTCCTATCTTTTCCTTACAAGCTTCCTACACAAGGGTTTTGAACCCTCAATACTCGTCGCATTTTTTTGACATTTTTATCTTTCGCTTTCGCATACCTGCTTTTCGTTTTCATTTTCATGACTGCAAGCGTGAAAACCTACAGTTGGGATTCATGTTGATGGAATTAAAATGATTGTTTGTATTGTTATAAACCTATTTGTTTATGTGCTCATAACTCTTTTACCTCCAACTCACCACTGGTCACACATTTATCAAAAACACCAAACCACCACTCACTTTGCATTTGACTATTGTTAATATGGTTTCGATTTATAAATTCGTTGATGCAATGGTTATTTGATATTTCGGTGTCTTTGATCAAATCGTTGGTGAAATGGTTTTATTGAACACATTAATTTTGGATCAAATCATTGGTGCAATGTTCGACATATTGGTTTCTTTTAAATCATACAAATTCCATTGTTTATTTAACATTCGGATCAAGTTTTGGTTATGTATTTCATGGTTTTCAATGATTATGTGGTAATCCATTTGACATGTTGTTTACAATGATTTTGATATACACTATGGTGATTTGAATGGAACATTTTACCAAGGCACTGTCATTTGTACATGCCGACATGATATTTTTACATGGTTTCAATTTACTCCACCACCCTCGCACGCATAAGCATTAACGCTCTGTCGTGCATTGCGGGCTGCCTTTGTTTGTTTTGGGAAACTTGTGGGAAAATGGTTCTGTGTCTACCCTGTCAAACCCCCTCGCTGATTACCCTGTTAATCTTGTGCTATTTTCTATGGCTCCTGTAGTGCGAATCGAACCCAACGATGTCCAAAATTTACTGTTATTTGATAACGCCCGAGAGGACCTAGAGAGGAATGGTTGGTTGGTTTTTATTGAGAAGTTTGAGGGTTTCAACCTCACAGTCGCTCAACAATTTTCACTTACATTCGATGGATGTAGGGCCAAAGTTGGGGACATCCAACTTGAATTGAACGAGGATTTCCTCAGCTCATCCACTGGTCTGCCAGCCAAAGGGAAGAAATGGTTTAAAAATTCAAAGGTTGATGAAGTACCATGGCTGGTCCTGTTTACTTCGAGGAAAATCAACAGTTGTGACAAAGGTATGCCAATTACAGCTCTTAAGTCTAGGTGGCATTATTTGTTTTCCATTATCAAGCAATTCATTACATACGAGGGTAGATACAGTTTAGTTTTCCTTTACCACCTACAGATGCTCATGAGTTTCATATATTTTCCTTTAAATATGCCGCATTTCCTCCTTCGCAATTTGTATAAAATGGATAAACGTTTCAAGAGGGAGAAAGTCGACTCCAGACTCTTCCACCACTGTTTAATTAAAATTGTTATAGTCCATCATTTGAGGTTGAGTGGTGACTGTTGGGAATCTTTCTTGTTGAGGAATGGCTTTGCTAGTTCTGAGTTTGGACAAGTTGACAAAACCATGGTCACAGAAACCCTTGTCGGGCCCGTTGTTCCCCCTCCTACACTCTTACCCTCTGTTGAACCCTCGACCTACCCGAATAGTAACCTACCCAACTCCCTGCCTGACTCATGTCTAAAAGACAGTGCTAAGCCTGTTAAGAGGTCTGCAAAGAAAAAGGGTAAGGGTAACAACGATGTCAATTGCAAGGGTAAGAAGGCTGCGCACTGGGTATCAAGGTGTGCTTGCAATAAACCTAAACAAAACATAGACCAGAAACCAATTTTATTGAGTGAAGATTCAGATTCTGAAATCGAGCGGTTTCTGACCGAGGAGTATCCATACTCACACGGCCTCTGTTCAGTCAAGCCCTATGACTACATGTCGAACCTCCCGCCGTGCCTTAGAGATGACCCCAACTTCCCTGTGATCAAACTCGACAGTGGAACTGCTGGTAAATTAAGAGATTCTTCACCTATAATAACATGGCCTGATCAACCACAGTGCAATGAATGCAACTCATGGCTCGACCGATATTATACAGATGTCCCTTTTCTCCAATCCCGAATCAAGTCCTTTGAGGACCGAGTAAATGTGTTAACCAAAAAAAATGATAGACTGCAAGCTAATGATAAAAGGAAGAAGACCACATGCTCCGTTGTTTTAAAAAATGTAGAGGCGGCCACTACCATTGTTAATTCAAAAATAGCTTGAACGAATCGAATCCCTGAAACCGAGGTATGGTATTTCAAGAATGATTTCAAAATGATTTTTTTTTCTTTGAATTAGCATAAAGGATTTGTTTTCTCAATCGTATCTATTTCTATTATGATTGAATTGACACAATACGATTCTGTTTGTAAATAATAACTAGCTACAGAATCGTGAGATTCTGTAGCTAGTCATAAAAATTTGAATTTTTGTTGATTTTATGACTAAACACAATCTGAAATCGTGTATTTTTGTGTATTTACAGGTACAGACAAATTTCAAAGGAAATTGGATCGATAGTGGCATCTTTGAACATTTTTTTTTTACATAGTTTTGGACTAGGCCATTAGTCTTAGATAGAAATAGGAATTTGGGAGATTGTTCCCATAATTTTTGCAAACAGTTTTGATAATTTCAACAAGGAATGTTTTCATCCTGTGGCCTTTATATATCTATTATTTTTTTAAACAAACCATCGCTGCTTGGAGGCAGAGACTATGGATTGATGATTATTCAGACTGAAATGAAAGTGGATGTTTGTACGGCTTTAGCTTTCAATACATTATACTTTTGTTCAAGTTTTAGTTCATTTCAATTTGTAATCAAATTATTGACTACTTTAGATATCATAATTTGTTATAGATTGATGTGATGTGATTTAAATAGTGTCCATATTTGATGTCTCTCATTTTACATACAACAATTATCTTGTTTTAATTTAATGAACAAAAGGTTAATCCTTTTTGTTAAATGAGCAATTATATACAAATCTTTGCAGTGAGATTTATCTTGATGTGATTATTTGTAAGCTATAAAATTGTTGTTGCTACATCCTTTACATGTTTTGTCGTTAGCATTCAAAAGCGTTGTTGCTTCATGTTTACGCGGAGTATTGGAAAATCCGGTGCAGGTTGGCCTCATTGAATAGTGAACGCAGATGCCTATGTACATGACAAGTAGGAGACGATAATTTCAGGTCAGTTTGCTATTTTATTTTAATAGTTTAATTAATATTCTCTATAGTTTAGATAGATATATAATACAGATTGTTATTTTTATTGCTCAGTTAGATAGTTGTCATTTCTTTTCCTGTTTATAAAAGTTATAAAAAATCAAAAATATTGAACGAGAGATTTTACTGTCAATTCATACATGATTTTCGCAGGTTTTAGATTAAAAATTTGCAATTTGTGAATACTGTACATATAATTGAAATATAAATATATCTAGGCATTTTATATTTAATAACTAGAATTATTATTTTGTTAGCCAGTAGAACTGTAAATATTATATAAGATTTGTGTATCGGTTGCAATAGCTGTTTTTCACTTAGATTAGTTTCTTTATCTTAGTTTTTCTTACTTTCCTAGGACTTAGATCGGCCAACGGAGCCGCTAAACCCGTCGGAGTGGATTAATCCAAACGGATTGGGTTATTTAGACAACCCCGGACCGAATTCACTCCTCCAGTTGACGAGCAGTCACTTTCGCCCATCAACAATATTTTCATATCTTAGTTGATGATAGATATAGGTGTACTTGGGTCTATTTCATAAGAAGGAAGAGTGATGCGTTTGAGTACTTTAAGTAATTCAAAACAATGGTTGAAAAACATATAGGTAAGTGCATTAAAGTTCTTATATTTGATCAATATGGATAATATACATTAGGAGCATTTAAAAATTGTTGTAAAAACAAAAAGAGCCAACAACAATTTACAATGCCACATACACCTCAAAAGAATGGAGTTCCGGATAGGAATAACAAAACACTGGTGGAAAGTGCTCACAATATGCTTCAAGGTAAAAACATTTCTAATGGTTTTTGGGATGAAGCCATTAATACTGTTGTTTATTTAAAAAATAGGAGTCCAACTAAAATATTAGATATTCAAACTCCTTTTGAAGTTTTTCATGCTTATAAACCAGAAGTCAAACATTTAAGAGTATTTGGATGCAAGGCTTTTGCATATGTTTCAAAATATGAGAATAAAACTTGATGTAAAATCAGTTAAGTGCATATTTGTTGGCTATTGTATTGATAAAAAAACATACAAGTTGTTTGATCCTAGTTCTCATAAATTGCTTGCAAGTAGAGCTATCATGTTTCATGAGAATGTAGATAAAGGTGATAAAATGAATGTTACTGATGTATGGCATAGTTCTAATGACATTGATGATCATGTCAAAATAGATGCAATGGTTGAATATGAATAGGAACATGAACAAGAACATGTACATGTTCAAGAACGAAATGAAAGCATTATGGACACTTCAAGCAACCATGATGCACGAAGAAGTGGAGAAGAATCACCACAAAGAAGAAGAAGAGATGGAAGGAGTGAAGGACCAAGGAGGTCATCACGACAAACTCAACCACCTTTAAGAAATAAATATAATGCATTGATGTCCCATGTAATGAATTTTGTCGAACCTATAAACTATGAACAACGTAAAGAACATGAATAATGGAGAAATGAAATGAATGAAGAATATGATTCTATTATGAAGAATCAAACATGGGAGTTAGTATATCTTCTTGAAAAAAAAGTCCCCGTAGAAAGAAAATGGTTGTACAAATCCAAGTTTAAAGCAAACGGTAGTATTGATAAATTATAGGAAATATTAGTTGCAAAATGCTATTCACAAAAAGAGGGAATTGATTCTGAAGATAGATTTCCACTTGTAGCTGATTTGAATACAATTAGAGTATTGAATATATTATCTACAAAAAATAATTGGAAAATACATCAGTTAGATGCCAAATCTTCTTTTCTGATTGGAGATTTAAAAGAAGAAGTTTATTTGGTTCATCCTGAAGGTATTGTAAATAAGGGACAAGAGAATATTGTTTGTAGGTTAAAGAAATCCTTATATGGTTTGAAACAAACCACTAGATCATGGTATGTAAAGATAGATTCCTTATTTTATCAGAAAGGTTTTGTGAAAATAAAAAGTGATCCCAACGTGTATGTTAAAAAAGATGACGAAGGAAATGTTTCTTTGGTATCCTTATATGTTGATGATCTTATCATCACATCCAATGCATGTATGTTAATTGATGAAATCAAAACTTAGTTGTCATAAGAATTTGAGATGGAAGATATTGGTGAATTGTATTATTGTTTAGGACTCGAAAGTTTGGAGGGAGCTTAATAAAACATTCATCACACAAAGTAAATACATAAGGAAAATTGGCGCAGCACCCCTACCTTAATAGGTTTTGCTTGACCTCCCAGTCTAAGGATCATTCTTAATCTCCCTTTGAGCCAAAATGGCTCTTCGATTCCCTGCTGGAATCTTCACACTTGTAACGACATGTCCTTATTAGGAGCTAGGCCTGTGCAAACAAGCACTAGGTGCGAACACTTACCCACATGACTAACCAATGTGACCACAACCTTTATCCGAAAAGGTATTTCGCGAATCGTGATTTCAGGGGTATTGGCGTGATAAAACCCCACCACTCCACATCCATGCAACCCCGAATCCTGATGTGGGACCTCTCCCCAGGACCAGATATGACTGTTCTATGCCTTCTCCTTGATCAACCGCCACGATTGTGTCGTGACTTCACGTTTCACGATATCGAGACTATTTGTGTAATACAATCCCAATGATCCAACTCCCGACTTATGAAATGCTGAGATTTGAACTCAAGATATCAACGACTCCCATTGATCTAGATCCAATGGATACTATTCCTCCTAGTCTTGTGAGCATTGAAAGGTTATCATCCTTTTCCTTTCCGCTAACCTACTATATCCAACGACTCACAAAATTTCGATATTCCTCCCTCCAAGACGTTCCACTGTCCGTTCAAATTTTCAATGGCTCCAAGCCAAAGGAATTAGCGTCAATTATTCTAGGGTCAACCTCTGTGAGGTGACTTCAACCTTTTTCTATTCTTCAAATCCCTCGAAATATCTATCCCTTATGAGCTTGTCTTTTACTGCAAACTCAATAATTCCAAGGGTTCTTTGCACGCACTCCTCGCGACACTCATGATAACCTCTAATTATCTGACGTCTTACTCTTATGTGAACTCCTTGCAACAAAAATCCTTCAACCCCTCGCTTGGGTTGGAAAAGTATAAGACTTCAACCTGACTGCACACTCCTTGCACGACTCTGTGTTATACTCGCACTTATGCTGGTATGAGAAATACGATATCTCTCTTGAGTTTGTCTGAGGTAAAACTCAGAACCTATCAACGCACACTTTGCGGAATTTCATTGCACTACTTGCAGAAATTCTCAGGACGAGAAACAATTGAAACTCATTATCTCCCTCTCAAAGAATTCATACATTCAATCATGAAATCATACATACACACATCATTGAAACAAATTCATAACAAATCATATAATAAAACTGTAAACATACTATTAATATATGCAAACAATAATCACCACAACACCATGAAACTGAATTAAATCCTTTTCATATTAATTCTAGTGCTTTTGTACATGGGTTCAATAGCAACAACTATCTGCTTGTACAACCTTATGTTCTTCCCTGCTCTCCTATTCTCTTGATCTACAACTCTCTAATTCTTACCATGAGAATACTAATACATTGCAATACATACGAGGGAGATTTATAGAGTTTTCCCTCCTACACTCTAAGCTATCTAATCAAAATAAAAGCTACAACTACTTTACATTTAATACAATAAATGCCTCCAACAAATAGATGAGAGTAACTGCTTAATATCTGCATTACAACTCAAAACATAATGCGAATGCATCCTTTCAGGATATTACATTAATGTCTTATTCTTTCAAATTCAAAACGCTTTCAAAATGTGCAATGGTGCATATCCAACTGTCCTCTGCTCTTGTGCTTGCTTTGTTGGCTTTCTTACGATGATCCTGCATCATACTCCTCTGGCTGAAAAATTCATGAACTCTTTCTCATGAGCTCCTTCATCGTCTGTCCATGTTTCTGGATCTCCGTTTCACTTTTCCAACTGGCATCCTCGATCGAGTGTCCCTTCCATTTGACCAAATACTAAAAATACATCTTTCTACGGGTCTTTTTGCTAACTCTCTGATTAATGATCTTTTCCATCTACGGATTTTCAGCTACATGCATCTATTTGATCCACTGAATTTCTTTCTGATTCTATTCTCCTTCTGCTTCATCTGATTCTATTTCTGATACCCCATCTGGAAATTCTATCTCATGAACATTTTCCCCAAATTTTCTCAAAATATTACACGACCCTATCTTTTTCATCTTCAGTTTATTGTATGTTCCCCTTGGGAACCTTTCCTTCCTTAGATGTGCTAAGACTAAATATCCCACTTCAAACTGAAGCTCTCTTCTGTGTTGATCTACTCTGTGCTTGTATTCCTGGTTAGAATACTGCAACCGCTCTCTGATCTTACTGTGGATCTCTTTCATCTCTGCTGCAAATTCTTCCGCTCTAGCACTTCTGAACTCACTTTGATCTAAGTCTCTCAACTCAGATACTCCTCTTGGATATATTACATACATTATATGGAATGGGCTCTGTCATGTGCTCCTATTCGGTGAATCGTTATATGTAAATCATGTATTTTGTATTTTCCCATTTGTGTGCTGGCAAATTCAACATTTGTTGACAAATTTCCTGACATCAGTCCTCATCCCTGGCAAATAATATAGATTGTTCAGTTGTGCAAACGTTTTTTCATGGATGAAATGTCCAACCAATCCTCCAGTATGTTTTTCTTTCAGAAGATTCTCCCTCATAGAACTCTTCGAGATACACAATTGATTTCCTTTGAATAATAATCCATCCTAGATTAAGTATTCAATCCATTGGCTTCTGTCTCTCATAACATTATTCTCACATGCTTCATAAGCATCCTTAAAATCTGAATCATCTCTGTACATATCCTTAAGGCTATCAAAACCTAAGGTCTTCACAGGAACTCCTGCATAATCAAAAATTTCCTTCTCAATGCATCAACAACCTTGTTAGCAGTTCAAGAAATGTGTTTTATAACAAAAGTAAAGTTATACATAAATTCAACCCATTTCGCATGTTTCTAGTTCAATTTCTCCTGTCGAGTTATGAATTTTAAAGCATGGTTGTCACTATACAAGACAAACTCTTTCGGAACCAAGTAGTGCCTCCATTTCTTCATCGCCTGTATGACTGCATACAAATATTTATCATACGTGGAATATCTCATCTTGGAATTGTTCAACTTCTCACTGAAGTATGCAAGCAGTCTATTGTCTTGGCTTAAGACTGCTCTAACTGCGAATCCACTTGTGTCACATCTCACTTGAAACGTCTTACTGAAATCTGGTGGAACCAGAACTGGCTGTCCAATTATCTTCTCCTTCAACAACTTAAAACTTTTCTCTGCTTCCTCTGTCCAATGAAAATATTTATGTCTTTTCTTGACTATGTCCATCATTGGTGCAAAAATTCCACTAAAATTTCTGATGAACTTCATGTAAAAACTAGCTAGTCCATGGAAGCTTCTGACTTCAAAGGTATTTCTCAGTGATGGCCATTCTTTGATTACTTTGACCTTCTCAGGGTACATCTTCAACTCATTCGAAGAGATCACAAAACCCAAATAAATGAGCTCTTTCTTCATGAAAGATGACTTCTTTCATATTTATCAACAACTTCTCTTACTGCAACCTCCTCATCACTAGAGTTAGGTGTTTCAGATGTTCTTCTTCAGTATTACTGAAGACTAGTATATCATCAAGATACACAATTACAAACTTCCCAATGAAATATTTCAAGACTTTGTTCATTAACCTCATGAAATTACTTGGCGCATTCATCAAACCAAATGGAATGAATATCCATTCATATAATCCTTCATTCGTCTTGAATGTTGTCTTCCATTCATCGCCTTCCCTCATTTTAATTTGATAATATCCGCTTTTCAAATCAATTTTTGAAAAAAACTTTGCTCCACTCAAGAAATCCATTAAGCCATCCATCCTTGGTAAAGGAAATCTGTACCTGATGGTGATTTTGTTTATAGTCCTCGAGTCTGTACACATTCTCCATTCACCATCCTTCTTTGGACTTAACATTGTTGGTACAATGCATGGACTCAATCTTTCTCTTATCAACCCCTTGTCCATCAAATTCTTGACTTGCTTCTTAATCTCTTCATTCTCCTACGATGTCAATCTATATGCTGCTTTGTTTGGTAAACTCACTCCTGGTGAAAGGTCAATGTGATGGCTTATACTTTTGATGGGTGGCAATGAACAAGGTAAATCTTCCACCACTATATAGACAAAATTCTCCATCATTTTCCGAATTTCCTCCCGTAGATCATCTATCGAAGTACTGGTTAAAATGACTCTAGGTTTCCTTACCACAACAAACTGCATGTCTTCTTCTTTCTTGACTTCATCAAGAAGTTCCTTCCCACTCATGAGAAGTATAGTGTTGATTTCTTCTTATTTCACCTTCTTGTCTTCGATTGGTAGCAACATATGTGTCCTACCATTCTTCTCTAAGTGTATGTGTTATTTCTCCCATCATGAACAACATTTGTGTCATATTTCCATGGTCTACCCAACAAAAGATGACAGACATCCATGGGAATAACATCACACAAAATATCATCCCTGTAACCCCCTATTTTAAATTCAACTAAACATGTTTTAGTGACAATTATCTGATGACCTTTTTGCAACCACAAGACTTTATATGGGCTCGGATGTGCAACTGTCTCCAATTCCAGCTTCTCCACCATTTATGTGGATACTAGATTATCTGTGCTTCCACTATCCACTATCACCTTGCATACCCTATCCTTGGTCTTGCAAGCAGTTCTAAACAAATTGTTCCTCTGGACTGGATTCTCCACCTCTTTCTCTGGCTTCAAGAGAATTTTCCTCATCATTAAGGATCTTCCGTCTTCTGCATCTTCTGCCTCAACATTTTGCCTTTGCGCTTCTGAAATGTGAGCTTCGCCTCCTCCATATCTTTTTCTATCAGTACATTAAAAATATTTGTGTTCGATCTTTCCACAAACAAAACACTTTATTTCACCTCCTCAGCCTCTGCCTCTTCCTCTTGCTTGCAGAAAAGTGTTCTTATCGACATATTGTCCTCTCTGTGAACTTCCTCCTCTTTCTGGGTGATTATGAGGTTTCTTTTCTTCATCTTTGGGCTTCTGCACCTCGTTCTGGGAAATTTCTTTTCCTCTACTATGACTTCTACCTCTACCCCTTTGACCTTGCTTTCAGGCAAATTTTTCTTCTACCTTCAGAGAAATCTGATAAGCATCTTCCACATTTCTGATTGTCACCATGCTCATCTCATCCTGAATGTCATATCTCAGACCATTCATGTATCTGGCGACCTTTTCATCATCACACTCATGATGACCAGCTCTGATATTCAGTCGATAAAACTCTTCAGTGTATTCCTTGACTCTCATCCCCTTCTGTCTCAAATTATGCATTCTTTGAAACAAAATAATTTGATAGTCTCTGGGTATAAACTTGGATTTCATCTTTGCGACCATCCTATCCCAGCTTTTGATTTTTTGTTTTCCCTTGCAACTCCTATCAACCTGCAGTTCATCCCACCACAATGTTGCATGCCCTTTCAGTCTAGTGACAACATGTTTTAACTTCCTATCTTCTTCGATATCTTCATAGTTGAAGTATTTATCCAGAGCTCTAAACCAATCTAGACGCTCCTCAACATCTAAGTTTCCTTCATACATCGAAATGTCTATTTTTCCTCTAGTCCATATTCTTTCAACAACTCTAAATAGACGTTCATCTGCAGCATCTTCGACTACAACTTCTTCTTCAACCCTAGCCTCATTTTCACTTTCGGCTTCACTGACATATCCTGTATCAATATCTCGTCTTTGTGCTATCTCCATAGCATCTAATCGAGCACAAAGTTATCTCATTTCCCTTTCCACGACTGGATTGGGCATTGGTCTATCTTAACATCTTCTAAGTGGCATTCTTCAAATCTGTTCCATGCAGAATTCAATTTACAACTTTCCTTCTGTCTCCTCTTGCCTACAGAAAAAAATGATTGTAAGCTTTGATACCACCTGGCGCAACACCCCTACCTCAGCAAGTTCTGCTTGACGTCTTGGTCTAAGGACTGTTCTTAATCTCCCCTTGAGTTTAAATGGCTCTTCGATTCCTAGATGGAATCTTCACACTTGTAACCACAAGTCCTTCTTAGGAGCTATGCCTGTGCAAACAAGCACTAGGTGCGAACTCTTACCCACATGACCAACCAATGTTACCACAACCTTTATCCGAAAAGGTATTTCAAGAATCACAATTTCGAGGGTATTGGCGTGATACAACCCCAACACTCCACATCCATGAAACCATGAATCTCGATGTGGGACCTCTCCCCAGGACCAGATCCGATGGTCCTGTGCCTTCTCCTTGATCAATGGCCACAATCGCGTCGCGACTTCACCTTTCGTGATATCGAGACTGTTTGTGTAACACAAGCCCAATACTCCAACTCCTGACTTCCGAAATGCCGAGATTTGAACTCAAGAGATCAACAACTCTTGTTGATCCAAATCCAATGGATACTATTCCTCCTGGGCTTGTGAGAGCTGAAAGGTTATCAACCTTTTCCTTTCCGCTGACCTACTAGATCCAATGGCTCACGAAATTTCGGTATTCCTTGCTTCAAGAAGTTCCACTGTTCGTTCAGATTTTCAATGGCTCCAAGCCAAAGGACTTGGCTTCAATTCTTCTGGGGTCAACCTCTGTGAGGTGACTTCAACCTTCTACTATTCTTTGAATCCCTCGAAATATCTATCCCTTCTGAGCTTGGATTCTACTGCAAACTCAAGAATTCCAAGGGTTCTTTGTGTGCACTCCTTGCGGCACTCACGATAACCTTTTATTATATGACGTCTTCCTCTTCTATGCACTCCTTGCAATAGAAATCCTTCAACCCCTCGCTTGGGTTGGGAAAGTATAAGACTTCAACCTTCCTGTGCACTCCTTGCACGACTCTGTTCTATACTCACACTTCTGCTGGTATGAGAACAAAGGTATCTCTCCTGAGCTTGTCTTTGGTAAAAATCAGAACCTGTCAACGCACACTTTGTGGACTTTCACTGCACTCCTTGTGGGAATTCTCAGGACGAGAAAAAATTGAAACTCATTCTCTCTGTCTCACATACTTCATACATTCAATCATGAAATCATACATACACACAACATTGAAATAAATGCATAACATAGCATATAACAAAACTGTAAACATACCATTAAGAGATCCAAACAATAATCACCACAACACCATGAAACTGAATTAAAGCCTTTTCATATTAATTCCAGTGCTTCTATACATGGGTTCAATAGCAACAACTATTTGCTTATACAACCTTCTATTCTTCCCTTCTCTCTTATTCTCTTTCTCTACAGCGCTCTAATTCTTACCATGAGAATACTAATACATTACAATACATAAGAGGGAGCTTTCTAGAGTTTTCCCTTTTACACTCTAAGCTATCTAATCGAAATAAAAGCTACAACTACTTTACATTTAATACAATAAATGACTCCAACAAACAAATGAGAGCAACCACTCAAGATCTGCATTACAACTCAAAACATAAATGTGAATGCATCCTTTCAAGATATTACATTAATGTCTTATCCTTTCAAATTCAAAATGCTTTCAAAATGTATGCTGGTGCATATCCAACTGTCCTCTGCTCTTGCGCTTTCTTTGTTGGCTTGCTTACGATGCTCTTGCATCAGAAATTCTTAAAAGGTTGAATATGAGTGAATATAAGGCAGTGTCAAATCCTCTAGAACAGAATGCTAAGTTAGCCAGTGATGATGAAACTAAAGAGGTAAATGGTACCTTGTATCATCATCAACTAGTGGGAAGTTTGAACTATCTCACTACTACCAGGCGAGACATAGCATATTAAGTCAACATCCTTAGTCAATTCATGGATAAGCCTTATGAAAATCACTCGAAAGATGCAAAAAAATTCCTCCGCTTCTTGAAAGGAACAATTAATTTTGGTATTATGTATACTAATGAATGTGATGTTGAGTTGGCAGGTTATTTTGATTCAAATTGGGCTGGATATCCTAATGACATAAGGTCTACCTCAGGCTATGCATTCAATATAGGATCGAGGGTCGTGTCATGGAGTAGCAAGAAAAAACCAACTGTTTCTTTGGCTTCAACAGAAGTTGAATACAAAGCCTTGTCCAGTGCAACATGTGAAGCAATTTGGTTGAGGCAGATTCTTGAAGATATTGGAGAGAAGAGAAAATGAACAACATGCATCAATTGTGATAATGAAAGTGATATAAAATTGGCACATAAACGAGTGTTTCATGCTCGGAAAAAACATATTGAGATACAACACCACTTTGTGAGAAAGAAGATTGAGTCCAAGAAATTGATCTCATTTATTGTAATACAAGTGATAATGTAGTTGATATATTTTCTAAGCCTATTGGAAATATCAAGTTTGAAGTCTTTAGAAACAAGTTTGGTGTTGTAAACTTGTAAATAATCCATTTCTCCATTAGGGGGAGTGTTGGATTAATGTAGAAATGAGTGTGAATTTCAAAGTATGATTTATTGGTGTGAGTTGTCATAGATCTAGATGGTGTGAATTGGCATAGATCTAGAAGGTATGAGTTGTATTTGTTATAATAATAATGTTAGATCCACCATGTACGGATCTAGAAGAGTCTTGCAATGCTGTATTGGCTATCATAGTAATGAAATAAAGTGGCGTGTGAAACATTTGTCTCTATTTTTATCTATTTCCTCCAGCTGAGATTTAGACAGATGAATCATGCTCCCAAATGTAATGCATATAACAAGTATATAACAAAATCATTGGGTTTTGTATTCAACCACATTGAACAGTCATACTCTATCCGAATGCTTGTTCCAACTCTAATTATGTCCTCTTCACAACCCTTCAAATAATCATACTCTATAAGCAAGGGGCCCACATGAAAAATTGGAGGTTCAAATTTCAATTCCGTGCTTTCAAGATCGTCAAAAGAATTACAAAAAATCAAGTCTGCCCCGCGACTCGATAGAAGCGAATTAAGCACCAATTCAAGAGTGCACTGTGAACTAGGGTCTTGATCCTGGAGGAAGGATGGGAGATCTTTTGGCTGTAACGTTGGAATGCCCATAATATAATCTATCAAAGAATTTTTCTCATCACCAGCTAGCAAATCCCATCCCACAAACGATGATCATAGTTAGAAAAATCAAAACCAAAAAGGGCCTCCTGAAATTATATGAAGTATACATGCAGAAATATTAGTGGATCCTTTATAATGAGAGTGACCGTGACCCTCCAACAGATGTGTGTGATAGTAGATTGAATAAAATCTAGAGAATCCTGAATTTCTTGGTTACATGAGGTGTCAAGAATAGAAAGGTATCTTGTTGAGATTGTGAATAAGTTGTTCCAACTCTCCTCCCATGTTATTCTCAACAGAGCTTAAGAAATCATAGAATCTGGAGGAACGATCGAAATTGAGAGATAATCCATCGAAGATTTGTGCAGAACGAATATCCAAACCTGGTTGGAGTTGAGAGTCTTTGGAATGAGCTTTGGTGATTTGAACGTGGGCGTGATACGTTGTGACGAAGGTGAAAATGAGGCCTCTAGAAGCAAGATTCTCTGCGAACTGCATCATGGGAGTTATATGGCCCTGAGATGGGTATGGGATCACCAGAGCACGGAAGTGTGAGGGATCGGAATCAGGGGTGCAATCGGCCATGGCTCAAAACGATGCTCTACTCGAATACGATGAATGGTGTGTGAGTTTTTATGTGATGCATGGATGGCAAACAATATATAATCTCAGAATGGTGCAATGCAGTGAATTCACAGGAATCCATAAACACAACTTGAGTTAAAGGGCGAGTGTTAATGTCAGCTTGAAATCCCTTCTTCACCCATGTTGAGGAGCTGGTCTGACTGGGAGTTCAAAATTTTTGATGCGATGTAATAATAAAACATACAACTCTTTGATTTATGATTATGTCGTAAAAGTTGTTTTAGTTCCATTATTTCATTGAGGAATTTTAGGAAAGCATTATTTTATTGAGAAATTTTAGGAAAGCATTTGAAAGGGTGTGTTCTAAACGTTATACCAAAATCATGATTTTTTTATTTTTAGGAGATATTTGTTTAAAATTTGAGTGATTATTTTTATATAATCCAAATATTTTATGAGTTTTTTAACATGTTAATAATTTTATTTTTTATTCAAAAATAGATTTAAATTAATAAAAGATGATGATTTAGTGTAAATTTATATGACTGAACTCCCAAAAAAAAATCATTTCATATAATAGTTAGACAACACCAGTGGAAAGGATATAATTTTAATTGACATATAATTATTAAGTATAAGTTATTATTATAAGTATGATAATGCTAATTAGGTTAGTTCGATTATTTTATTGACGCATAATTATTTGAAAGGGTATAATGTTTAATTGACGCATAACTATTAGGTGTAGGTTATAATAATGCTATATAATAATGCAAATCAATTAATAATCTTTTATATTGAGGGTTCATTTACGTTTTTTTTCCCATTGGAAAGGATATAATTTTAATTGACATATAATTATTAGGTATAAGTTATTATAAGTATGATAATGCTAATTAGGTTAGTTAGATTATTTTATTGACGCATAATTATTTGAAAGTATTTGAAAGGGTATAATGTTTAATTGATGCATAATTATTAGGTGAGGTTATAATAATGCTATGTAATAATGCAAATCAATTAATAATCTTTTATATTGAGGGTTCATTTAAGTTTTTTTTTTTTTTTT
>ML798359.1:55135-69912 GCA_009831015.1 Picea engelmannii | reverse complement strand
TCTTGGTGCAATAAGAACCTTGCACACCATAACCCCATGGGGTTTGGGATTGCTACATGTCCACAAACCTCTCCACCACAAAAAGGTTGATCAATTATGAGTTTGATGAGTAATATTACGTTACGATACTTGTAGTATTTAAAAAGAGTTTGTGTGTACCCTAAACTTTCTTACCTCATTGAGCTTGAGACCTACTCAAGGAGAAACACTTGTGAATATGAATTCCTTGGTTGGGTGGAAAATCAACACTTAAATATGATTCCCCTATTAATTGAAGATTCATTTTATAGGATTTGGAACACTCTTAAATCAAATTTGCACTTCTAAAAACTAAAAATTTGCCTTCATGTTCATGTTTTTTTTGTTTCTTCATTAGTTATTATGACTTGATGATACAATTATATATGCTTTCTAGATCCCTCATATACTCCTTTATATGTGTTCTTGCTGATTTATTTTTATATACTTAGATTTAGTTACATTGTTGCATATAATGTTAAGTTACATTGATTAATATAACACCTTCATGGCAAAACAAACTAAATAGCAACACCTTCATGRAAATAAAATAYCATAATTGAAAGCGTTTAYAAGCAAACTAAATAAAAATAGACGAGAAAGTTATGTAAGATAGATGGGCATTAGTAATTTAAWCGTTCGATCTTGTTAYTGYCATTATTGAGTGAGGTGAGGCACATTGACTTGCGCAGAGACGAACAATTATCAGTCGTCTAGGCGAAGATATCACGCGCTGATTATTTACTTACTCCCATAATAGAGACTGATTACATTCAGGCAGATGCATGCAATACTTTCCTACAACTCATTATTTAATGGAGAGGTGGGCATGTGAATCCATAAGGAAGGTTGGTGTTGCATTTGGCAAGAAGCTGCAGAGCCAGTGGGAGATTGACGTTGATGCGGAGAAGTTCGGCCCTGATTGTTGTACATAAACAAACCTCTGCTTCCAACCGCGCAACGCCTTCCAAAAGGGGGCAGCACCGATTCACGAAACGCCGATCTTCACCAAGGCCGATGTTCACCAACCCCCTCAGCAAATCAACGCASGCTCCGAGTTTCAAAWCATCCAAAGAGCATGTTGGGGTTCCTGGATTAGTCCACGCCATGACACGAGGAATGGAACTGCCTGCTACAACAAACATAACCATAAAAAGGAATGCAGCTACTGCCTTTGCCATCGTCAATCGAACCAACTATCTGCTGCTTTGCTTCTTCTCAAAATCAATCAGGTGAAGATAAGAGAAAAAAACGAAAAGCCGCAAAGGAGTTGTACGTTTCAGGTTGTGAAAGATGGGTTTTATAGGTGTGTCACCGAACCATTTTCGGAATTGAATATTATTGTTCTATCAGTCATCTTCATCATCATGGCCAAAGATAAAGCTCTGCACATGACACCCACAAAGGAATCTCGTCCTCGAGGTTTTTTTTTAATATATAATTTAATGAGGGAGCAATGCAGACTTGTGAATTCCATGGCAATTTTTGAATTCCATGGAGCGATACAGACTTATGAAATCTTTGAATTCGATGGAGCGATACAGATTTATGAATTCCATGGCAATCTGAATTTGAAATTGAGAATTTATTTTTTCTGTTTCCCAAAGCCAAAATATTTATTGATTTTTTAATGGCGTGTGCTGAGGACGTCGTCGAAAACAAACTGGCTTCATTTTGGTGGAGTACTGGGGAAGCATTAGCATGTGGTGGATGGTTAAAGGGCCAAAGTTACAGAGTGGATGGATAAGAGAAAAGCCTTGACCTGAAGCTACGCGACAATGAAACGAAACGCAAAATCCGAACCCACCGTTAGGGATTCACATGCGATAGTGATAATAGTCATAAAGAAGCTCACGATGCAGAGTCAGTATCAGGGCTAGCAATATACAGGCTACCTGCCAGCATTGAATGATGCGGCTTTGTCAAAATTTACAGACCAGATTTCGGAAAAAAAACCCAAAAAATAGAATATTTAGCCAACGGCTATTCCAGTGAAACTTTATAAGAAATATATCAAAGTTCTGTAACGGCCTGGGATAACTTCATGTGGTCCGTGAAAATCATATACTAATTATCCTTTTGTTAAAAACAATTATAAGTTCATTAATTTTGTGTAAACGAGTAATCTACGTTTTGCACTTCTTATTTTCTTAAACAATTGTGTTTATTATATTTGAAGAGATAATTTCACCCAAAGGTGTACATGGTAGGAAGTAAGTTGGAAAAAAAAGTGTCACACGGTACCAAAAACTAGTTGACAAGTTTTATGAAAAGATTGGAGTTCATATTTTTCCAACCTGCACATAAGAACCATTTCACAATTTTTATGAAAGGACTGAAATCAAATGATCAGTACATATGGTTAGATATTTATGTAGAATGTATGAAAGGATTGAAATCAAATGATCATGACATATGGTTAGATATTTATGTAGAATGCTTTTCCTCTAAGCCACAATGTTGAAATTGTGAAAGCATCTTCACTAGAGAAATTTATTAATTTCAATATCAAAGTATTAAAAGCTTATTTCTATTAAAACTTTCATTTTAAATGAATAAAAACAACAATAATGTTAATTTTTAGAAATCCAGATTTAAGTCAAAATGTATTAAAACTTTCATTTTAAATGAATAAAAACAACGATAATGTTAATTTTTAGAAATCCAGATTTAAGTCGAAATGTCCTATGAAGGATTTTAAAAAGATATGAGGAAGTATGTTTAAGAAAATAGATATCAGAAATGATAACTTATATTATTCATTATGCCTCTAAATGGAAGGATGTTGTATTGGATAAGGATAACAAAATATATAAAAAAAATACATAAAGAATATGGTATGAAATGTAACAATGAATGATCATATATGTACTTTCCTATATGTAATTTCCTATAACGGTGGATGGTTATGCATATTATCTTTGTTAGAATTAATTCTTATATAGATGGTTATGCATATTATCTTTGTTAGAATTAATGCTTATATATATTGGTTTAGATTTGTTAAATCTAGATAGTTGTAAGAGATCTTCTCCAACTATCATATCCTATTTATGTGTGTGTGGTTGAGATTTTACCGCATGAGTTTGTTATGTTGTTGAGGAAAATTTATGTATAAATATTTACTTGATTGAATAATAAAAATATAGTTTTTGTGTGTGTAATTTGGTTTGCTAAGTTGGTATCAGAGAGTAGGCTTGTGAGAGGAGATAGTTTTATGTGTGCTTGTTAAAGATGGTTGATATCTAGTTGTGGGATATTTGCTATTACTGTATAGAAGAGAATCATAGTGAACATTAGGTACTCAGAAAACCACAATGATCAACATGTAGATGCCCATTTCAATGACTACAAGGATTCACCATTTTAAGTTCCAGAATTGGAGATGGGTGTAGAGGCAAAATTGGTTATGTGGTGCCTACTCTTTCTTCCTCCTTCTTGTCACTAAGCACAACCTACCAAAACACAGATATGGAGGCGCTCAAGGAGTTGAGTGAGATTGTGTTGGTCACTCATTTGAAGAAAAAATTATACGCCAACGATTGTTCGGTGGTCATGTTCAGTGCATCTTACAGTGAAATGTTGGTTGTGTGGTTATGATTGAGAGTTCTCACCAAAGACTGTAGAGATGCAAAGGAAATATGCTATTAGGACATCAAAGAATCCATCGTACACAATCCACTGGCAAATGTGTGCTGCCTACTGAAGATCCACAAATTAGAGGAATACGTAGATCTATGATGAAAACGCGATTCATGGGGAAGAGGAACAATCACCATGATAGTCACCATGTTCTTCATCTTGTAATTCTTGAGGATGGAAGATTCTTGGCATATTTCCACTTCAATCTTTGGTGGATATCCGAAAAAATGGTAAGTTTGGGAAAGGAAATACCTATGGAGACTAAATTTTTGCTATGAGAAAGCAAAGCTCATGTGAAGGGAGAGAATGTGTACGTATTTTTCTTGTCTCTCATGGAAGAAAGTGCACAAGTGGGTTTTTTCTAGCTATTTGAATCTAAATGACATAATTTGGCACATAGTTTGACGATGGTAAAATAAGGGTGTTGTTGATAAAGTAAATTATATTAGTTTTATTAGTATCAATGTTTCAATTAGTGGAAGTAATTTTTTGTTTGTAAAATAAATTATGGTAAAGAAAGAGCCAAATTAGACTTAGATTGTGAAAGTTTTGAAGAGCTTGTGTGCTTGTAAGATTTTAATGAAGAACCTCTCATAGAACAGGGCAATTTAACTTAAGTTGGTATGTGCAGAAGCCCTACCTTGCTACAAGAACATTGTCACTAGTCTGGTTATGATCTAGGAGGATCTCGGTGGCCACCCATCTTGTCCAACTGACTCAAAAAAGGTTTTTGGCAACTTATTATTTTTAGTAGTTTTTCGGTTCATGAACTTTTGAGGCCATTTTGAGGGCATAACTGACATTTTTTAGTGATGAGGAACCTCAATGATAGTTGAAGAATCTGATTGAGCCCCCAAATGATTCTCCTCATCAATTCCTTTCGAACGATCTATCGTGCGCCCTAAATGGAGATCATATGCAAACGTTACGACCGTGAGAAGTTGATGTACTAACTTACCCCAATGGGGCCCACATGACTTTTGGCACTTCATCTCCTAGGGTTAGGTTTTTGGATGTCTAGGGTTTTAGAATTCATGTTTATTATAGAAAAGACTTCAGAGACTCATTGTACTCATATTCTTGTGAATGAGCGTAGTCATCGCATCTATTCTCAGAGATAAGATGCCACCATTCTAGCAAGCTTGTTTTCAGTCTGCATGTTACAGTTTTCAGCCTATTTCTTATTTAATAGAAGTCAAGTTTTATTGTATTTCTGTTATTGTTCACTTTGTCTCTATGTTAATATTATAAATATGTGGTTTCATTTCATTCCTCTCATAAATCCAGATCAGTGGTATCAAAACGATCTGCTCCTTATCGTTCTCTTTAATGCATGTCCTCGATGCGTTCATGGTATAGAGAGTTGGGTCTTGAGCTTGTTTCTCTTGAGGAAAACTTCTCTCACATTCCCAATGAGCCGTCCATGGTGGGTGAAAATAAATATGACGAGACAAGAGATCCTTTCAAAATGTTTCCCAAGGAATCCCTTGAGCAACAAAGGAACGCGATGATGGAAAAATTTGCACAAATCCTTTGATGACTTTCGACAAGCGATGCATCCACCTCAAGCGGAGGCACTGTCCACTTCAAGGTACATATCAATTTTGATATTCCTATATTTGAAGGTCAAATAGATGCGGATGTCGTAGATAAATGGTTAAACCTTCTAGAAGGGCATTTTTCTATCCACAACTTTTTCGATAGAGAAAAGATTACATTTGTGCTCCTCAAGGTCGTCCCCCATGTCAAATATTGGTGGGAGACTTTCTATGAGAAAAAGGAAATAGAGGGATCCATATTATTTGCAGTTTCACCCACTTGGGGTTCCTTCAGGGATGTTATTAAGGAACAATACTACCATGTTGGAAGTTATGAATACATGTATACAAGATGGACCACACTGGATGACAGGAAAGAGACCAAACAGTGCCAGAGTTCACTAATGTCTTCCATACCTTGCACACCAAGATGGGTATCAAATATTTTGAGCGACATCTCGTGCTCAAGTACTGTGGTGGTCCACATAGATACATCCAGACAAAAATGGAATTTTTGGACATCTCATCCTTGGGTGTGGCCTATCAGTATGCCGTCAAAATCAAGCAGACGTTGAAACAAAAGACGTGACAATTTTGATCTCGGAACCCCTCACAACAGAAGAAAGGTAAGGGCATCCCCAACCCCCGGAACAAAGGACAGAACAAAGATGAGAAACCTCAAGACAACCATTCCAAGTAGCAAGAAAATAATAACAATGGGAATACGAAGAAAGATACTAGGAAGTGGTGCGACTTCCATAAGAGCCCCTGGAATAACACTATTGATTTTCACTCAAAGAAGTCATTAGATGCTAAGGTAAAATCCTCTGAATTAGATACGGGTTCTGAGTTTGAGTCAAAACCAGAAAAATGGAGACAGATAATTGACACAAAACCCAGTGCCACCATTACTACCACCAAGATCCAGCTTGGTGAACCTGATGAACCAGAGGAAGGTGAGCACCTCTCTCATTCACAAATGTGGGTAAAAGGGACTCTGTTGCACTTCATTGTTGATAGTGGTAACGAGAAGAACCTCATTTTAGTAGAGGTCATCAAGTGGCTAGCCCTTCCGACAACGCTACACCCGCAACCCTACACCATCGGATGTCTCCGTCAAGGAAGCAATCTTCGAGTCAACCAATAATGTCGCCTGTCATACGACATCAAGCCATTGAAAGATGATGTAATGTGTGATGTTTCTCCACTTGAATTTTGTGATGTTATTTTGGGCCAACCTTATTTATGGAAACGTCATGTTGTATATGATTCTAGGCCTCACAATGTTATTATTAATTTAAACAAGAAATTGTATAGATACTTGATGTAGTCCCACCTAGTGTTATTTCCTTGATCTCTTCCAATCAATGCAGGAAGGTCATTTCTCAGACCAGGAAGTTTGTCTTCTTCGTGATTATCTCTCAGAGTGACTAAAAGGTTGTAACCACATCCATGGCCTTCACGACCGACCTCTCAATGCAGCAAAAGCAATTAGATAAGGTCGTGGAAGAATACAAAGACATCTTCTCATCACCTACTAGGGTACCTGTACACTGTGAGGTCGATAATCCCATCGATCTGACCCCCGACGCACCACTACCCAATGGGATAGTCTATCACTGCTCTCTGCTAGAAAATGAGGAGATCAAGCATTAGATCCAAGAACTTCTCCACAAGGGGCACATCTGACCCAACTCATCACCTCGTGGAAGCCCAATCATGCTAGTGCAGAATAAATACTGGACTTGGCAACTCTTCATTGATTATCAGGCCCTAAATAAAATCATAGTCAGGAACTGGTACCCAATTCCCCGAATCAACGAGCTCCTTGATCAAGTCAAGGAGACCAAATAATTCAGTAAGATTGATCTGAAGTCTAACTACCATCAGGTCCCAATAGAACTGACAGATGTATGGAAAACTTCCTTCAAGTCAAAAGAAGGTCCTTTTGAATGGTTGGTCATTCCCTTTGGTTTGACAAATGATCTAACAAATTTCATGATGATGATGGATGATATCTTGTGACCTTTCACTAATTATTTCATGGCGGTGTATCTAGATAATATCCTCATATACAAAAAGACTTGTGAATAACACTTGCAAAATATTCAATAGGTTTGCACACTCTGCGACAACACAAGCTAAATGCCAACTTGGGAAAATTCTCCTTCGACATGGAAAAGGTCCAGTACCTAGGATACATTGTTGATGGACATGGTGTGCATGTTGATCCATCCAAGATCCAAGTTATCCATGACTCGCCATCCCCAACCACACTCACTGAGATTTAGATATTCTTAGGCCTTTCCAATTTCTATTGAAGGTTCATGTTGGGCTTCTCCCATATTGCATGGGGCCTTAGCCAAAAAACTAGGGGAGGTGGTAAGGCATAATTTCTGTGGGGCCTATCCCGAAATAAATCATTTTATGATATGAAGCAGCGCTTGTGCTCTGCCCCAATGCTTTCATTACCTGACCTATAACATCCCTTTGAGATTGAGACAAATGCTTTAGAGTATGTTGTGGGTGCAGTTATCACTCAGCACGGCCACCCTGTGGCCTATCATAGTGAGACACTATCTGATGTTGTTCGTACGTACCCTACTTATGACAAAGAAATGCACTCCATTGTGGAATCCTTCTGCTAGTGGATGCATTACATTCTCGAGAAGGAGACAATAATCCACACTGATCATAAGTTGTTGTAGTTCATGTAGACACAATAAAAATTGCAGAATGACCACCATCAAAAGTGGACCACATATTTGCAATAGTTCCACCTCAACATCAAGTATAAAACAGGAAGTAACAATTGAGTCATTGATTTCCTCAGCTGACCTCTAGTCACGACACTTAGCACAGTGATCGATTCTTGCAGCCATGAGACCTCTAGATGTCCCCACCTCTATGAGACAGATCTTGACTTCACCAACTGATCCAGATTATTTTTGGCACAAAATGAGAGTGGAGATATAATCAAGAAATGTACAAAGATATATCATATATCCAATAATATAACATAAATATATCATAGATGAAACCATAAACACAAAGATATAGTAATACACAATTTATATTAATGAGCAAAATGTACAAAACTATAGAAATACAGAGGGAAAGGCTCACTAGAATGGTGGAAACTTATCTATGAGAAGAGATGTGACGAATGATCACATTTGCAAGAAGATGATTTTAAAATGAGGCTCCAAATTCCTTTTTATCATAAAGAAAATCCAAAACCCTAACCTCGAAAGATGAAAAGCCAACAATTTTGTGGACCCTGTTTTGGGTAGTTTGGTGTATCAACTTCTCGGGGGCGTAACTTTGGCATACAATCTATGTTTGGGGCACATAATATCTTGTTGGAAAGGTATATTCGATGAGATTAATTTTGGGGGCTCAATCAAAGACTTTGGCTCTTATTGAGGTGATAGATCCTGAAAAACCTTCATTTATTCCCTCAAAATGGCCCCAAAAGTTTAGGAACCGAAAAACTTCTAAAAATAGTAAGTTTCCAGAAAACTGTTTTGAGCCAGTTGGAATAGGTGGTTGGCCACCGATATACACCTAGATCAATCCTTCCTCCTTATTATTAAATGGTATTTATTGCATTGATTTCCCTGGGGAGAGGGAAAATCATTTGTTGAATATGCATCTTGATGAGTTTCTTTCCTTGCTAGAGAAGTTGTGTTGCTTATCTTGTTGAAGGCTGTCACAAACCTGTGGTTGGTAGGGTTGGAACTTTTGAACTATTTTGGGTACATGAGATGGTTGTGTGCAGAAGGAATCCTTGCACTTTGCTTCAATCTTATCGACCTGCTTCTGTTGAATAGAAGGTGTTTGGAATGAGGCTGTAGTGGTTGTAGTGTTTTTCTGTCCACCTTTTGAATAGACTGTGAAGAAGATAAATTTTGTAGTATGAGATACTACCTTGCGACACTGTTTAGGTGAGATAGTAGTTGAAACTACCTCTGGTATCCTGTAGTTGGAGCTACCTCTGGTATTTGGGTTGAGACTCATAAATAACATGGAGCTTCCACATATATGATTGGCCCAATAGAACATCACAAACATCCAGTGGGGAAACATCACATAATACCTCATCTTTGAAGGGTTGGATTCCCTATGAAAATTTACATTGTTGGCTGACATGAAGGTCTTGTCCTTGGTGATTCCGCCCAATGTTATATGGTTGTAGGTGTGGTGTTGTTGAAAAACCCAACTGTTTGATGACCTCTGTTGAGATGAGGTTCTTATGGCTTCTGCTATCAACAATAAAATCTAGTGGGGTCCCCTTCACCCACATATGTAAATGAAAAAGTCACTCGCCCTCTTCAGGATTTGTTGGTTCTTCTGGTTGAATTGTTGCGGTCACGACAGTAGCAATGGGGTCTGCATTGATGATCTATCTTTTCCCATTATTTTCTAAATCAGATTTTGAATTAGGGTTCGGCTCCTTGTCTTTGATCTTGGCCACCAATGAATGTTTTGAGAGACATTAATCAGTGTTGTGCCAGGGGATTTTATGGAAATTACACCACTTTCCAGTGTGCTTCTTTGTCATCCCATGACCCTTCTTTACCTGTATTTTAGAACCAATTTCCGCTCATAATATTTGATACCCAGCTTGGTGCACAAGGTATGGAAGGTACTGGCGAACTCCGACACTGCTTGGCCCCTCTTTTGAAGCAGCTTAGTCCATCTCATGTAATGGTCATCATAGTTACCAACAAGGTAATATTGTTCCTTGACTGCATCCACAAAAAAATACCAAGTGGGCTTGACCCCATATATTCTAGACTCCTCTATGGAACTTTGCTCCCAATAAGTTTCCCACCAAGTTTTGGGGGATATCTTTAAGGAGTGCGAAGGTGATCTTTTCCCTATTGGAAAAATTGTGAACACAGAAATAACCTTCTAGCTGATTTAACCATTTTTCTAGGGCATCTACATCTATTTGTCCTTCAAATACGAAAATATCAAAATTAACTTGTACCTTGAAAGTTGAGGTGCCTCTAAAGTGGCCTCTTAAAGAATATGCATCGGTTGTTATCAGAAGGTGTTGAAGGATGTGGGTAAAATTCTCCATCATTTTGTCTCTCTGTCGCGTGAGAGCATGCTCAAGCAAGATATTAATAAAATCATTTGCTCTATAGTTTTTCTTTTCTTCCTCCATGGAGGGTTTCTTGGGTTTGCGAGAGAGATTTTCCTTAAGAGATACAAGGTCGATAACCAAATTTCTATACCCGAACCTCATCGGGAACATGCACTAAAAAAAATGATCAAGAGTAGCCTCCTCTGATACCACTAATCTAGATTACTTTTGGCATGAAATGGGAGCAGAGATATAATCAAGAAATGTACAGAGATATCTCAAATATCCAATAATATAACATAAATATATTAGATATATGCAACCCTAAACACAGAGATACATTAATACACAATTTCTATTAATGAGAGAAATGTACAAAACTGTAGAAATACAGAGTGAAAGACTCGCTAGAATGGTGGAAGCTTATCTCTGAGAAGAGATGCATGACAGATAATCACATTCGCAAGAAGATGATTTTACAATGAGCCTCTGAAGACCTTTTTATCATAAATAAAATCCAAAACCCTAAACTTGGAATATGAAAACCCAACAATTTTGTGGACCCCGTTTTGGGTAGTTTGGTGTATCAACTTCTCGGGGGCATAACTTTGGCATATGATCATTGTTTGGGGTGCACGATAGCTCGTTGGAAATATATCACTGAGGAGATTAATTTTGGGAGCTCAATTAGAGCCTTTAATTATCATTGAGGTGATAAATCCCAAAAAACCTTCATTTACGTGCTCAAAATGGCCCCAAAAGTTTAGGATCTGAAAAACTGCTAAAAATAGTAAGTTGCCAGAAAACTGTTTTGAGCCAGTTGGAATAGGTGATTGGCTACTGATAACCACTTGGATCACCAACACCTACTAGATTTTGGGTGAAAACACAACAGCCACTAATTCCCATCTTCAGGAGGGGTTGTTATGCCATCTGGGCCATTTATGTGTTCCATCAAGCGAGCGAGTGAAGATGATTTGGGAAGCCCACTATAGATGGGTGGAAGGACACTTCGACATGGAAATTATAGTGGAATTTTTGTAGCAATGTTTCTATTGGTCGGAACTTCAACGGGATGTAAACAAGTATATATGGTCCTGCATTGCCTATGCTATTTCAAAACCGACCATTAAGAAACAAGGCATGTACACTCCTCTTCCTACTCCTAACAGGTCCTAGAAATCCATATCAATGGAATACATGTCAGACCTTCCATTCGCCAAGTGGGGAAATGACTGTGTTTTTGTGGTTTTTGATCTCTTTTCCAAGATGGCTATTCTAACCGCTTGCAAGAAGAGCATCACAGCAGAGGCCATTGCCAATCTTTTCTTTGAATGAGTGTGGGTAAACTTTGGGATCCCATAAATCATTATCTCAGATTGGGAAAATCACTTCCTCAACACATTCTCGTCGAGACTCTGGTCACTATTGGACACCAAGCTCACCAAGTCCACTTCCTTACACCCCCAGGCAAATGGCCAAATGAAGATTGTCAATAGGATGATCATGGACATCCCATGCATGCACAATTCCAAGCACCCCCGCACTTGTGATGAGAGTATTCCCTATATTCATCACAACTACAATATAGATATACATATCTCAACCAATGACAACCCCTTTCAGTTGGGGTTGGTATTTCAACCATTGGGTCCCATGGATGTTGCACTACCCCTAGCGAGCACCTAGGAAGACTCACCGCATGCTCCAACTAGAGCTGACAAAGCCACCTGGTTCATTGAGAAGATTCAACACATCCACCAACAGGTTTAGGATATTTTACAGAAGTCCAATTCCAAGTACAAGTAGTGCCATGATAAACACCGAGTGCCACACCAATTTTAGGTGGGACACAAAGTCTGGTTGCACTTGTAGAAATAAATCCTTACAAAGAATTATTGGAAGCTTTGTCCACTCCATTACATACCCTACACCATCACCAAGGTGGTGGGTGACAATGATTTTAAGCTCAACCTTCCCCCCTTCCTTCGCTTGCACCCAATGATCAATGTGGACCTCCTTCGACCTTATTTTCCACCATTATTAGACACCTCAGAGATAGCAGAACAATTGACACAAACATAGATCAAACCTGACTGCATGGAACATACATCCACTGATCAGATCATGGACACATATGTCAATGGAACTCACCAGTAGAGGATCCAACTTTATCGGGTTGTCAAAGTAGGGAAACTCCTACACCAAGGAAAGTGGCTCACTCGGGGCAAAATTTAGCAGAAATTTCCTAATATGATGGGGGAAATCAACACAATGGATACAATTTCTTACTAAGGGGGGAGGACTGATCCAAGAGGATCTCGGTGGCCACCCACCTTATCCAACTGGCTCAAAACAATTTTTTGGCAACTTACTATTTTTAGCAGTTTTTCAGCTCCTCAACTTTCGAGGCCATTTTGAGGGCCTAAATGACACTTTTTAACAATCAAGAACCTCATTGTTAGCCAAAGTGTAATGTCCCCACTTTGGAACATCATTACATTACAGAGGGTTATGGTGACTAGAGTAGCCAATTGGAGATTATAGCGAGTACATGAGCTATTGAGGGATATTTTGTGGTCCATCTTGCATCGCTCATCCTATTTCATCATTATGATCCATTTTGCATGGATTGACTTTGGTTCCGTTGCATTCCGACGATTTCCATGATTTTGAGTATTTCGAGCTATAAGTCAATTAAATTCACTTAATAGGTCATTTTGGGAACAATACTTGGAGGAACCTCTTAGTGTAATAGCTCATTGGAATCAGGAGGAGAAACACTATAGGATAGGATGGTGACAAGTGAATTTCAGTGGCCAGGGAAGCCACAAGAAGAGATACATAAATTTTCAGAGGTAAAAAGGTTAATTAATTAATTAAAGTGATTGTATTAATTAATCAATAATTAAAAAAGAAAAGTCACTTTAGAGAGAAAAGGGGATGTAGGAAGTATAAAAAAGAGGCAAGGGCCTCTATTCTCTCATTCATATATGTATGTCTATCATTTTGATATCTAGCTCCTAGCTAGAGGGCCCATCGCTTGGGGGTTTTGAGGGTTTTGAGTTAACAAACCCTAAAGGGCGATTCGATGTTGAAATATTCCACCTATATTGTCCCAAGATTGGTCTTGGAGATGTAATACGCTCCCACACCATTATATTTCGGATCTACATCAATGCAGGAGGGTTTTACACTAGCCATAGACACAAGAAGAGAAGGAGGGTGCACCATTGGGGGTTTCCAGCAAGGGGGGCACACCACTATTTGAGAGAAGTTCATTCCAAGGGATTTGAAGGGCTTCCGTAGATTATAGCACCTAGGTTTTCATTGCAGGGGTGTGGCCATTAGATCTAGTGCATTTCAGAGGGGTTTCATGTACCATTTGATTTATTGGATGCATTAGACGAATTGGAGAGGAGGGAAATTTTGAGATTCAGATATATTATTTTTGGAGTGATCCTAGTGGATATCAAGGGCCACCCACCTTTTCCAAATGGCTCAAAACAGTTTTCTGGCCATTTTGGCAATTTACTATTTTTAGCAGGTTTTAACTTCCGGGGCCATTTTGAGGGCCTAAATAAAGTTTTTTCGAGATAAAGGTTCTCAATGATAGCCTAAGGTATAATCGAGCACCCAAAATGAATCTCATCAATGATACCTTTCCAACGAGCTATCACACGCCTAAAACGGAGATCGTATGCAAAAGTTACGACCCCGGGAAGTTGATGCACCAACTTACCCAAACAGGGCCCACATGACTTTTGGCGCTTCATCTCCTAGGGTTAGGTTTTTGGATGTCTAGGAATTTTGGCATTCCCGATTATTGTAAAAATGCCTCCAGAGCCTCATTGTAACCATCTTCTTGTGAATGCGAGTAGACGACACATCTCTTCTCAGAGATAAGCTGCCACCATTCTAGCGAGTCTTTCACTCTGTATTTTTACAGTCTCTGTACATTTATTTCATTAATAGAAATCGTGTATTACTGTATCTCTGTGTTTATGATTGCATGTCTGATACATTTCTGTTATATTATTGAATATCTGCAATATCTCTGTGAATTTATTTATTATATCTCCGCTCTCATTTCGTGGCGAAAATAATCCGGATCAGTGGTATCAGAGCAGGCTGCTCTTGTTCATTTTTTTTCAGTGCATGTCCCCGACGAGGTCAGAGTATAGCAAGTTGGGTCTCGAGCTTGTCTCTCTTGAGGACAATCTCTCTCGCACACCCAAGAAACCCTCAATGGTGGAAGAAAAGAAAAATGATGGAGCAGACGATCCTATCAGTCTGTTTCTTGAGCAAGCTCTCACGCGACAGAGGGACGAAATGATGGAGAATTTTTCCCACATCCTCCAACGCCTACCGATAGCATCAGACGCATCTTCATCAAGCAGCCACTTTGGAGGCACCTCTCCTTTCAAGGTACAGGTTAATTTTGATATTCCCATATTTGAAGGTCAAATAGATGCAGATGCCCT
>ML798359.1:38079-52721 GCA_009831015.1 Picea engelmannii | reverse complement strand
AGCCGTCACATCTCTTCTCAGAGATAAGCTGCCACCATTCTAGCGAGTCTTTCACTCTGTATTTTTACAGTCTCTGTACATTTATTTCATTAATAGAAATCGTGTATTACTGTATCTCTGTGTTTATGATTGCATCTCTGATACATTTCTGTTATATTATTGAATATCTGCAATATCTTTGTGCATTTCTTTATTATATCTCCGCTCTCATTTCGTGCCGAAAATAATCCGGATCATGGAGGGGTTATACTTCAGATCTGATCTTGAGGCTTTTACCTAGTGACTTCTCAGGACCCAATCTATCTTCCTAGCTAGTTTCATGGCATTTGAAGGTCTCCTTCATCAGGGCCTAATTATTGGGAACAGTTAGGGTTTCACGAGGGCACAACCTCATTGGAGGGTTTATCATTTGAAGGAGTTATCCTCATCATTTCAGCCTGAGACTTCAGGAAGGGGATCCTATCACCCCGATCTATCATTTGGAAGATTTTGGTCTCATTTGGGGAATGTTCTCAGTTGGGCCGAATTATTGAGGCCATTCACTGATCCAGCAGGGCGTGGCACCTTCCATCTTGAGGGTTGGTATTTTATTCAGCTCACATATCGTTCTTGTATTGGTATTCATTGTTATCTAGACTTTGGAGGCTTGTGTTCCTCTATTGGAGCATTTTGTAGAAGCTTTTATCTTCTTTATTGGAGCCATCTGTTGAGCATTCTAGATCATCTTCTTCAGTGTAGCAGGTTCTTCTATTTATGAATATAATCATATCTGGGATGTTTTGGTTTGTCTATCTTATTGTTGATCTTGCATATGGTTGAGGTATGTTCCATGATTATATATTCTTGTTTATTGCTGCAAACACACATATAAACCATAAAAAAAAACCTATGTGTAACCTAAAGGATCACTCTAAGCAAAGTGTTTGACGAAATGCCACAACAAGAAAAGTTTAAAAATACACCCAAAACTGTAATGTTCATATTCGGCTTAGATCTTGTTCTTGTATTGGTCTTCATTGTTATCAAACCTTTGGAGCCTTGTGGTCTTCTATTGGAGAATTTTGTAGCATCTTCTATCTTCTTATTGGAGTTCTCTGTTGAGCATTCCAGATCAACATCTTCAGTGTAGCAGTTTCTTCTATTTACGAATATAAGCAGATATGAGATGTTTTGGCATGTATATCCTATTGTTGATCTTGCATATGGTTGAGGTATGTTCCATGATTATATCTTCTTGTTTATTGTTGCAAACACACATATAAACCATCAGTAAAACCCTAAGCATAACCTAAATGATCATTGTAAAGAAAAGTGTTTGATGAAATGCCACAACCAAAAAAGTTTAAAATGAAACTCAAAACTATGATGTTCCTGACATATTGGCTTGGGAACATTACAGGGTGCCACGCCCTGCTTGATCACTGAATGGCCTCAATAATTCGACCCAACTGAGAAAAACCCCCAAAGGACACCAAACTCTGCCAAATGATAGATCAGGGTGAGAGGATCCCCCTCTTGAAGACTCAAGCCAAAATGATGAGGGTAACTCCTCCAAATGTTGAACCCTCGAATGAGGTTGCGGCCTCCTAAAACCCTAACTATGCCCAATAATTCGGCCCTGATGAAGGAGGCCTCCAAATGCCCTGAAACTCGCTAGGAAGATAGATCGGGACCCATAAAGTCACTAGGTAATGCCTCAATATTAGATCTAAAGTATAACGCCTCCAAACATAATAGATCTGAATCTCAAAATTTCCCTCCTTCTCTACAATTCATCCAATGCATCCAATAAATCAAATGGTACATGAAACCCCTCAGGAATGCACTAGATCTAATGGCCAAGCCCCTGCAATCAAAACCCAGGTGCTAGAATATGTTGAAGTCCTTCCAATCCCTTGGAACAAACTTCTCTCAAAGAGTGGTGTGGCCCCCTTGCTAGAAACCCCCAATGGTGCTCCCTCCTTCTCTTCATGTGCCTGTGGTTGGTGTAGAATCCTCCCGCACTGATGTAGATCCAAACTAGAATGGTGTGGGAGTGTATTGAATCTCTGCGAACAAGCTTGGGACAGGCTAGGTGGAATATTTCACCACCGAATCATCTTCTAGGGTTTGTTAAGTCAAAACCCTCAAAACCCCCAAGAGATACGCCCTCTAGCTAGAAGCCAAATATCAAAATGAAGGACATAAATGAATGAATGAGATAATAGAGGACCTTGCCTCTTCTTTATACTTCCTACATCTCCTTGTCTCTCCAAAGTGACTTTTCTTTTTTAATTATTAATTAATTAATTAAATCACTTTAATTAATTAATTAACCTTTTTACCTTTGAAAAGTGCCTTATCTCTCCTCGTGGCTTCCTTGGCCACTGAAATCCACTTCTCACCATCCTGTCCTATAGTGTTGCTCCTCCTGATTCCAATGAGCTAATACACTAAGAGGTTCATCCAAGTATTGTGCCCAAAATGACATTTTCATTGAATTTAATTGACTTATAGCTTGAAATACTCAAAATCATGGAAATCATCTGAATGAAATTGAACCAAATACAATCCGTGCGGAATGGATCGTAATGATGAAATAGGATGAGCGATGGAAGATGGACCCCAAAATACCCCTCAATATCTCTTGTACTCGCTATAATATCCAACTGGCTACTCTAGTCACCATAACCCTCTGTAATGTAATGGTGTCCCAAAGTGCAGACATTACAGTCCTCCCTACTAGAATATTGCTTGTCCTCAAGAAATAACCAAATCCCTCCAAGTATAATACTAGGATCCCATGTCCACATGTGGGACACACAGTAGACCCCATCCAAAGATGAAACTATCACACACTCTTCCCCCTGGGTCCCATATCAAGACATGAGCTGCAATCCCCTAGGAAGCATAATCTTGAAATATATCAACACCGTGAAACTCTTGCACATGACACATGGCCTCATCCCGGAATGAGTCCACCCTCCAAGATACTACCAATATCAACACGGCCTCCATCAACTACAAAGTTATACTTCATATCTGATCTTGAGGCCTTAGCTAGTGACTTGTTGGGTCTCGATCTATCTTCCTAGTGAGTTTCAAGGCATTTGGAGGCCTCCTTCATCATGAACGAATTATTGGGCACAGTTAGGATTTCAGGAGGGTGCAACCTCATTGGAGGGTTCATCATTTGGAGGAGTTGTCCTCAACATTTTTGCCTGAGACTTTAGGAGGGGGATCCTATCACCTTGATCTATCATTTGGAAGATTTTGGTCTCATTTGGGGGCTTTTCTCAGTTGGGTCGAATTATTGAGGCCAGTCAGTGATCCAGCAGGGCGTGGCACCTTCCAGCTTGAGGGTTGGTACTTTATTCAACTCGGATATTGTTCTTGTATTGCTCTTCATTGTTATCCATCCTTTGGAGGCTTATGGTCTTATATTGGAGCATTTTGTAGCAGCTTCTATCTTCTTTATTGGATCCATCTGCTGAGCATTCTAGATCGACATCTTCAGTGTAACAGGTTCTTCTATTTATGAATATAATCAGATCTGAGATGTTTTGGCGTGTCTATCCTATTTTTGATCTTGCACATGGTTGAGGTATGTTCCATGATTATATATTCTTGTTTATTACTGCAAACACACATATTAACCATTAGTAAAACCCTAATCATAACCTAAAGGATCATTGTAAGAAATTTTTTTGAGGAAATGACACAACCAAAAAAAGTTTAAAAAGACACCCAAAACCATGATGTTCCCGGAATATTGGCTTGGGAACATTGCAGTGGTATCAGAGCTTAGATTCCTTCCAGCCAGTGGGAATTAGCACATGCATACAGAGCCATAAGGAGAGATGGATGTGATATGATTTGAGATAACATACTTGGAGATAAAATATTCCACCCTTAGCAAGGAAACTAGGGCCCAAATAACCTTCCCATAGTTTGTATCCCTAAGATATTCTGGTTGGAGAGAAGATGAGGCTCTACACTAGATCATATTAGTAGAGGAAAAGAGATCCAAAGACCATACAAGGTAGGAAGAACAGAGAGACCCCATGCCCCTTAGGAGCACATAGCTTTGCTACAATTGCAAGGCGCCTTGGGAACCAGATCATAGGTGTAGGGGTAAAGGTCATAAGCATATTATTGAGGTTGGCCATGACAGTGATGATGAGGCATGTGAGGATGGATTCATAAATGCTTATCTGGAGTAGTCTGATGATTATAGTGATCCTTTCACAGAGGCTAGTGATAGTAACTCTTGCACAGTGGCTAGTGATTCTTGTACGCTTGAGGATGATGGTGACCTTTGTGTAGTGGATAGATAGTCAGAGGAGAAGTGGGTTGGATAGAATGACAGAACTCATGCTTCAACAGTCATATCACATAATGTTGATGACCTTACACCTCAGCAGAGTGGTGACACTAGTGAGGACTCACATGTGTTAGTGCCTACAAATGACCAGCTTCCTATGGTGACCGTGACACATCTGTCATATTTTCAAACACCTATGAAAACCACATCGTATGAGGATATCAATAGCGTAGAGGAGCCGCACGTGAGGGATGCACACCATGGACATCTATATCCACAAATCAAGGAAGAGATACAGGACATACAAATAGTTGACCTTATACATATAGGTCAGCATGAGGAGCTTGAGTCATAGCTTTTGGAGACTCCATTAGTTGAGTAGATTGGGGAGACTGACAGGTTGATGGAGCACTTACTTCCAGGATCGGCCTACAATGATGAGGATGCACTCTTTATTGGTTAGGATGACCATATCACGTGTCTGGATACATGTTTATGGGATCCAGGTGCAGAGGATAGTAGCAGGGTGAGTGCACATGAAGATACGACTGCTCATACAAGATACAGTGTGATTCAAAGGGAGATAACATCTAGTTAGGGGTTGCAATGGAATATAGGAGGACCCAACAGGACAATAGACAGTGGGAAGTTCAACACGTTATTTTATGGAGAGAGTATTTTTGGGGATTCCAGAGTTGACACTAGCATTGAGGGATGTGAGGTGGCACCTCAACATGACTATGATCAAGAGTCACACCACTTAGAAAGGTAGTTGAGAGTCAGTGAGGATATGATCATGGAAGCCACCAGGCCTAGTGATGACATGCATATATGGGTGACATATTACTGCTAGAGAGAATGAGTGGCACATGGCAGTTCAGATGGGGAATTTTCCATGGATGGTTTTCATACTCTCAGGGAGAGAGTATCTATGATGAGGATCGACTACCAACAGTTGTTGACCGACAAGGACTACCTATTGAGGATTGGTGAGATGTATCATGAGGCTCTGAGGGAGTAGGAGTTGGATATGGACAAACTTACTCAGGAGTTGGAGAGCACTCAAGGATTCTTGAGAGGCACATAGACAACCCTTCAAGAATCAAAGTCTAGATAAAAGGATCTTCTTGAGAAGATATGTAAGAGATCAATTTCATCTATACTAGTGGACAATTAGATATGTCCTTCAGTCACATGGCTAGAGGATGTTGGTGGTCTAGCAAAGGGGCACCAATTGATGGAGGACACTTCCATTTGTGTCTCAAGAGTGGTTGACCTTCTGGTATAGTTTGATCGAGTAGTATGCCCAGGATCTATGATTCAACAACAATATATAGGAGATGACATGAGTATGAAGGGGCATACCGTGATGAGTGATAGTTCACATAGACATGTCGAGACATGCAGTCAGATTCAGATGGATGTATTGGATTGCAGGGAGGAGACACACTTAGGGGAGCATGCAGATTTCAGTCCTTTGTAGCAACACATGGTTATTAGATTCACCTTCACCATATCAACAGTTGCATGGGAGATGAGGGATGGAGGTTGGTTGACCAAAAATTGGAGGAGTTACTTCTGGTTGTACTGGATGGTTGGGATTTAGTTATGATTACAGACGAGTATTTATCATGGATACCTATGGACGAGATTCTAGTCGAATCCTTGGGATTGATCAAAGCATGTGATGTCTTCCAATCCTACAATCAGTTGCAGATGTTTCTATTATCCTTTCTTGACACTTTTATCATAGAAAACAACATGGGGAGAGATAGAAAGTGGTTGAGGACATGGGGAGTGGCTAGGTCGAGACCACCTGACATGAGTATCTTTATAGCATCCAACATGATAGAGGTGGATCATCATAGGCAACCAGTTGAGACTTGGTGCGTGATGGTGAATATCATAGGCTAGGTAATAGAATATGAGCAAAGAAAGCTTCTGACAGTGATCAGTCTCATATAGGAGAAGTTAGAGGATATTGGAAGTGATAAAATTCCAAGTTTTCCATGGTATATAAGAGTTCAGTTGGTTAGAAGTATGTTTCACTACATGATGACCCAGGCTACGTCAGAGAGCCACATACTCCATCATGAGTTGTTTTGGAGTGGGATTGCAGGGAATTGTCCTATGGAGCAAGGCATCTTGTCGCTCTTGATCTTCATGATCGGTCATGGAGATGGTTGGAAAGTATTACTTCCACATATATGTTTTTGTAGATGCAGCTTTCGGACAACAGGTCCAACTGCCACAGGTATTTCAGCTTGAGGATCCAGGAGTGGAGGATCCAATATATATATATATATATATATAGGGTGCAGACAGGCATGGTGAACATAGTGCAGTGCCAACATGGTGACCTTCCACAAAGATTAGCATGGGACCTAGGGATTACAGGGTTGATCATTTCACCAACTGACATGGGCAAGTGGACCTTTGCAGGGGAAGGTTGTTCTAACTTTTCATTGAGCTTCAGTATTAAGGAGAGAAAATCACTTGAGGGTGTCTCACGGAGGTCTTGCAGTACCTAATTATGGCATCATCATTTGCAGTTGATGGAGGCCATGTTGATCTTGGGAGTATATTGGAGGGTGGACTCATTCCGGGATGAGGCCATGTGTCATGTGTAGGAGTTTCACGGTGTTGATATATTTTAGGATTATGATTCCTATGGGATTGTAGCTCATGTCTTGATATGGGACCCAGGGGGCAGAGTGCGTGATAGTTCATATTTGGATGGGGTCTACTCTATGTACCATAGGTGGACATGGGATCCTGGTATTACGCTTGGAGGGATTTGGTTATTTATTGAGGACAAGCAATATTCTAGCAGGAAGGACTGTAATGTCCCGACTTTGGGACATCATTACATTACAGAGGGTTATGGCGACTAGAGTAGCCAGTTGGATATTATAGTGAGTACATGAGCTATTGAGGGATATTTTGGGGTCCAGATTGCATCGCTCATCCTATTTCATCATTATGATCCATTCCACATGGATTGGCTTTGGTTCCATTGCATTCCGACGATTTCCATGATTTTGAGTATTTCGACCTATAAGTCAATTAAATTCACTGAAGAGTTCATTTTGGGTACAATACTTGGAGGAACCTCTTTGTTTAATAGCTCATTGGAATCAAGAGGAGAAACACTATAGGATAATATGGTGAGAAGTGACTTTCGGTGGCCAGGGAAGCCACAAGGAGAGATAAGGCACTTTTCAAAGGTAAAAAGGTTAATTCATTAATAATTAAAAAAGAAAAGTCACTTTGGAGAGATAAGGGGATATAGGAAATATAAAGAAGAGGCAAGGGCCTCTATTCTCTCATTCATTCATGTATGTATATCATTTTGACATCTGGCTTCTAGCTAGAGGGCCCATCTCTTGGGGGGTTTTGAGGGTTTTGACTTAACAAACCCTAGAGGACGATTTAGTGGTGAAAGATTCCACCTATCTTGTCCCAAGATTGGTCTTAGAGATTCAATATGCTCCCACACCATTCTAGTTCGGATCTACCTCAATGAAGGAGGGTTCTACACGAGCCACATGCACATGAAGAGAAGGAGGGTGCACCATTGGGGGTTTCTAGCAAGTGGGGCACACCACTCTTTGATAGAAGTTCATTCCAAGGGATTGGAAGGGCTTCGACAGATTCTAGCACCTGGGTTTTCATTGCAGGGGCTTGAACATTAGATCTAGTGCATTTTGGAGGGGTTTCATGTACCATTTGATTTATTGTATGCATTGGACGAATTGGAGAGAAGGAGGGCAATTTAGAGATTCAGATCTATTATGTTTGGAGGGGTTATACTTTAGATCTGATCTTGCGGCTTTACCTAGTGACTTTTTGGGTCCCGATCTATCTTCCTAGTGAGTTTCAGAGCATTTGGAGGCCTCCTTCATCAGGGATGAGTTATTGGGCACAATTAAAGTTTTAGGAGGGCACAACCTCATTGGAGGGTTTAACATTTGGAGGAGTTATCCTCGACATTTTATCCTGAGACTTCAGGAGGGGGATCCTATCACCCCAATCTATCATTTGGCAGAGTTTGGTCTCATTTGGGTGATTTTCTCAGTTGGGCCGAATTTTTGAGGCCATTCAGTGATCCAACAGGGCGTGGCACCTTCCATCTTGAGGGTTGGTACTTTATTCATCTCAGATCTCGTTCTTGTATTGGTATTTATTTTTATCCAGCCTTTGGAGGCTTGTGGTCTTCTATTGGGGCATTTTTTAGTAGCTTCTATCTTCTTTATTGGAGCCATCTGTTGAGCATTCTAGATCAACATCTTTAGTGTAGCAAGTTATTCTATTTATGAATATAATCAGATCTGAGATGTTTTGGCTTGTCTATCCTATTGTTGATCTTGCATATGGTTGAGGTATGTTCCATGATTAAATATATTCTTGTTTATTGTTGCAAACACACATATAAACCATTAGTAAAACCCTAAGCGTAACCTAAAGGATCACTGTAAGCAAAGTGTTTGACGAAATGCCACAACGCGAAAAAGTTTAAAAGGACACCCAAAACCGTGATTTTCTTGGCATATTGGCTTGGTAACATTACACAAAGGATTTGATTTAGTCCCATAAATGAATCTCCTCATCAATACCTTTCTGACGAGCTATCTTGTTCCCTAAACGAAAATTGTATGCAAATGTTATGACCCCGAGAAGTTGTTGTACTAACTTACCCCATTAGGGCCCTCACGACTTTTGGTGCTTCATCTCCTAGGGTTAGGTTTTTGGATGTCTAGGTTTTTTTCATTCATGTTTATTGTAAAAATTCCTTCAAATCCTCATTGTACTCATATTATTGTGAATGAGCATAGCCGTCATATCTCTTCTTAGAGATAAGCTGCTACCATTCTAGCAAGCTTGTTTTCATGTACATTTTACAGTTTTCAACATATTTCTTATTTAATAGAAGTCAAGTTTTAGTGTATCTCTGTTATTGTTCACTATGTCTCTATTTTAGTGTTATAAATCCGTGGTTTCATTTTGTTTCTCTCATAAATCCATATCAGGTTATGTCTGGAGTTTGTTATGGCTTGTGGTTCTTGGAGAATTCGGTAACCCAAGAACAATGCCTACTGGTTATAGTTGTGATCCTTGTGTGAAATAGGTCACTTTGTAAGATTGATTTTTGGGTACATTCAGTATCTATATAACTCTCCTATATATGGAGAATACAATGACAAACCATGCATTTTGATAGATGGGAGCATGGCAATAGAATGATTCAGTATCAATACTGCTTTTCTGAAGAAAAAAAAAACATTGTGCTCTATATTTTGGCAAAGAATCATATAAAATTGTTGGTCATTACAAATAAATCATCGATGGTCAGAATAAATTGTATATTCAATGGATGAAGTGGTAGCTTGAATGAATGGGAGAGAAAGAGCATAGTCTACAAGAGTTCAGAAGAGGATAGAGGTGCTAGTGAAGACTAGACCAGACTAATATCAAACTTCAAAAACATATTTTTGTAAAATGTGTTTTTATTTCATTATTGTTCTTAGTGATTTAAGCAATAAGGGAGGGTGTTAGAATTAATTCTTACATAGATTGGTTTGGATTTGTTAGATCTAGTTAATTGTGAGAGATATTTTCCAACTATCAAATCCTATTTGTTGGAAAGATAACTTCCAACCAACATTCAAGAAAGAGACTACATCGCATCATGCACACATGATACCATCAAGACATATATATTAGGGAGAGCATTATACCATCTTTATTCATGCTTTATAGGTATTTATACAATGATATGGATGGTTGGACTGGTTTCACCCACTCAAATTAATCACCCGTTTATGCCCATTTATCCATTATACACATATATTTATCTACTTTAGGTTATATTACATTGATAGGTATGATGGAATTTATGAGGCCTAAGAGACCCCCTCAACATCTGCCCCACACTCAATTCCTTACTTGTCATGAGCAAGTGTGAAACAACATCCTAGGTCTCTACTCTTGCAGAAGTCTCCTTACTGTGCATAGACCATGCACACTAGTCTGCATAGGTAAATCAAACGCAAAAAATGCTGGTTGTATAGGAGGATTGATATGGATTATTTTGAGAAAAAAATTAAGGAAGATATATAACAATGAAATATATATATAGATATTGCAATAAACACAAAAATACAGTAATGCACAATTTTTATTAATGAGAGAATGTACACAAACTGTAAAATTTCAGAGTGAATGACATGCTAGAATGGTGGAAACTTATCTCCGAGAAGAGATGTGATGTCTATGCTCATTCACAAGAAGATAAAGATGTTTAAAATGAGGCTCTAGAGGCATTTTTAACATAAAGAAAATCTAAAACCCTAAACCTCTATTGAGGAAAAGGTATGAGGAACCTTACTCAAGAATTTTCAAATCTTGTCGAGCTATTGAAAGATAGTTGGGAATATCACCTGGGGTTTATAAACTTAAGACAAAAAAAACAATCACTTAATCCACATGTATTAAGTACGGGCGACCAAGGCTGGTTATATATATGTTATATTTAATTGTGCAAAAGAAATAAAACAAGAAAGAGATTACATAAGTATGTACATGGATAAGAGACAAGGTTAAAAGAAAAATCCAAACCAAATCACTAGAATACACATGTGAGACATAAATAAAAAATCTGAATTTTATATTTATTTAATTCTAAGATACAATGCTGAATTCTCTTTTCAAACCCCTATGAGGGTAGGGACCAAAGTCATATTTATAAGCCTCTCATGGGAACCATACAAAAAGACTTTGAAAACAAAGGAAAACTAAAGCTAAAGATTTGGATCAACTTGCCACAAAATGTTGCCACTTGACTCTACAAAATATTCTTTATCGGTCATGAAATTTAATTCATAAATAAACAAGAACACACAGACTGCCAAAGATAAATCATACACCTTTAAAGACAAGCTGCTGAAAGATATGATTCATTTTTTGAATCATGCTTCCTTCAATAAGACCATGTTGTCATCAAGATGGTTAATCCTTCTAGTAAACTCATAATGAATGAAGAATGAAATTATCTCATAGGTACAGAGCAAACATTATACCAAAAGTTCTCCTTCTATTCTCTCCTCCTTCTTTGTCTCTTCATTTGATTGACATTTTATCTTTTCTCAATAAATTATGGTAGTTTAACTAACTTTCTTTTGTTAAGCTTAATTATATTAACTAATTATTTGAGACAAATAAATAATAATATATATAGATAAGGGTCTAATTAAATAATAACTAAATAGGTGGGACCCCTTGTGACTCCCATTTTTAATTTCTTTTAATAATCAACAAAACATGAAGTATAACACCCCAAACATTTGATCCAAACATCCACCTTGTAACTCCCATCCTCATATTAATGATCAAATATTTTAATATCAACAACCTAGAGCATGACTATATCCAAAAATAACATTATATCCATGCTGTCCAAAAAGCTGTCTAAATATGTATATTGTGTCCAAAACATTGTCAAAATAAAAAGATTGTCAATAGAAAATAACATTAATCAACATTAAAAACCATATTTTCTATGAGAGACATTTTTTCTCTTTTCACCGTTGCCCTCTTTTGATCCCATTTCTGATTTATCATGTCACATACCCACTATAACGTAGTAAAATTTTTCGTTTTTCCCCAAGGGACAGAATCCCCGATTACCGATGAGCTCCTTTTCACCTTAGCCCTACCGGCTATGCTGCTGGTCTACGTGACCTTCCTTCATATGGCCACAGTCCTAGGCTCCTATTGCAATTTCGGCGTTTTCAATGTCGATGTGCGAACATCCCCAAGACTCGCGATTCTCCGATTCCTGACGTGCCTTTTTCACACTAGCCCTCTTGGCTTAGCCCCTGGTCCACGTAACCATCACCCCGTGACCACAACCTTACCCCTTTGTCGGGGTTTTGGGGGTTTGCGATACCCAAATGCATGCGCCTACGGGATTCCCGACTCCTCAAATCCCGATTCTCTGATGGCTCCCGGTTTTTAACCTGCCACCTATCCTCCACCGACTCCTGCGTGGCCCCACACTATATTCCTGCCTGTCGGAGTATCATGTTTCATGATTCCAACATGTAAGAGTTTCACGCCTTCGAAAACTCCGATTCTCCGATCCCCGACTCCTCAGGATCTCCTGACACGCGTCCCAAATAATGGGCGGTTCTGATCTCGTCAGAATATCGCTCTTTGCGACTTCGCAGCTTCTGTGTCAAGGTCAAGGGCTTCAACCTACGAAACCCCGATACACGATCCTACGTGTAGATCCGACGGTTCTCCTGCGACCCAGATCCAACAACTACCCTTCTTTCTCACTCCTCGTGTCTCGCGACTTGGAGCACCAAACGCTTGGATCCTTACCCTGCAAACCTCCGAGTTCATGAGATCCCTATATCTCTGCCACCTGTCCTCCTCGGATGGACGGCTCTGATCCTCTCATGGCTTCACCATTCGTGACTTGGAGCATCCAACTTTTGGACTCCTACCTCGCGAATCTCCGAGCTCACGAGATCCCTGGATCTCTACCACCTGTCCTCTTCGGATGGACGGCTCTGATCCTCTTTGCCCCTATTCACGAGGCTTAAACCTCGTCTATCTCCCTATAGATCTAACGACTGTCGGGTTTCCTAGCTAATATCTGATAGTTCGGATTGATCCCGATGCTGCGCCCTTTCCTACAGCTCTTTGGACGTGGAAAAACCAACGGTCCAGATGTTCTCATGGAGCATAGGGGTCTACGATTCAGATTTCCTCGCTATTCACGAAGATAGAGGAAAAAGGGTTAAGGCAATTAACGCCCTCGTTCATTCCTTCGATTTAACGATCATGAATGACCGTAGGTTCCCTGACAAGATCTCATCCGTTGATCAATACTTATTCCTACACTGCTACTTCGAGATTTTTAAGAGGGTCATTCCTCTTCATACAGGGTTGCTAAGACTTTCACATTCAAGTCCTTTTTCCAAGTTCTTAGTAAGCCTTTCTAAGAAGGAAATCTCTGTGAAGGGATCTAATCCAGGGCAGTCCTGGAAACAGACAAAGGGAACAAAATCCGAAGGATGGATTGGAAGTCTGACTTGGTTCAGCTCATGCATAATCAAATCCATTTATCAACATAAATCATGTATGGTTTCCTCTGTTATAAGCATATGTCTATTCATTCTTATCAAACACTGCACCAACATTCTAACCCTGAAATCATTCACAATTTCACAGTTCTATGAGCATATATATACATATACCAGTCTATGAATTTAAAGATGCAATATATATAAAACACTTATCAGAAATGACACTAGAAGTATGGGCAATTGCTGAGAGGGGTGCTCGTTTCCACCCAACCATAGGCTCAACGACTCCCAACGGATTTACCACTAGCCACCCCCGAGATGAGACCACGATGCTCTGAGACTGCGTCTCTCTGTCTGCCAGTGACCAGGAGTGAAGGTTGCAATCCTTCCTCTCTGCTATCACTCACTCTGTAGAAAACTGCCAGAGTTTCCCCTCGCGTCTTCCCTTTCAATCATCTCTGTCATACGCCTTATCCTCTCGCGAGGTTGCGTGTGGCACGATTAACCTCGCACCGATCAGGCCTGATGGCTCTACGGATGGGCGGTTCACCATCCCATCCTTCATCAAGCCATCCACCTACTAGCCTGCGAGGCATTGAATTCCAGGGCCAGCAAGCCGCTTTTGGTTCTCCGGGCCAGTGGAGTCCAAATACGGTATTTAATTCTTGGTGGAAGTTAACGCTACCTTTTCAGGTGCCTTCCACTGCCATCATGGTCTCTTTTTCTGCTCATCCCCTCATCAGCAGTCCTGCAATAAATTCAAAATGTTATTCACATTCATTGACCTCTTCCTCAAGGTCCATTTACATCACATATTCACATTTATGAGTTTGCCATAGTTCTTGGCCAGTCCAGTTATATTTACAAGTTGGGGGAAACAGTGGTGTTACAATTCCCTCCCCCTAAAAAGGGAACATTGTCCTCAATGTTCTTATCTACTAACATGAATTGCATGTACAGGAGTAAACAAAATCGGATATGCCAGTTTCATGGCATCTTCCATCTCCCATGTAGCCTCATTTGGGCCAAAATGTTTCCATTGCACCTTGACCTGTGCAATGGTTCTGTTCCAGAGTTGGGTTTCCTTTCTGTCCAATATGAATTGGGGTTCTGGTAGAAATTCTCCCTCCGATTCCACCTGGATCACAGACCAGTCAATTATATGATTAGCATCATGTACATATTTCTTCAATAATGAAACATGGAAAACATTATGTTCTTTTACTGTGGGAGGAAGTGCTAGC
>ML798359.1:27084-37977 GCA_009831015.1 Picea engelmannii | reverse complement strand
TGAAGTGGGTAATCCAGTGATAAAATCCATGGAGATGGTTTCCCATTTCCATTCTGGGATGGGTAAAGGGTGCAGTAATCCGGCTGGGTGTCGATGTTCTGCTTTAACCTGTTGGCATTCTATGCATTGGGCCAAATATTTGGGTATGTCCTTTTTCAGTCCAGGCCAATAAAATTGTTTCTGGGTGGCAGTAATCATTTTCTGGTATCCTGGGTGACCAATGTAGGGTCTTTTGTGTAATTCATCCATGATGAACCTCTTCAAGTCATCACAATTGGGGATGTACAGTCTATCTCTGTAAGTGAGCAGGCCTCCTTCGGTCATCTGATAGCCTTCATATTTTTCTCCAACGGGTTCTTGCTGTAGGTATAGGGTCACATTTCGGACGAAGGGATCTGTTTCTTGTGCCTCTTTGACTCTATTCTTGACATCTGTCTCGCAGGTACTCACTGCTGCCAGGTGGATTGTTCTCATGATTCTGCTAAGGGCATCGACCACCCTATTCTCCTTCCCTTTAATGTGTTTGATTTCAAAATCAAATTCGCTAAGGAGGGCCATCCATCTAGCTTGTCTAGCATTGAGCTTGGGTTGATCAAACAAATACCGCAATCCACAGTGATCTGTCATAAGCACAAACTTCCTTCCCAGGAGGTAATGCCTCCACATTTTTAAGGTGTGCACTATGGCAGCCAGTTCTAGATCATGAGTCACATAATTGACCTCGTGTTCATTCAATTTTCAGGATTCGTAGCAGATCACCTTTCCTTCCTGCATAAGGACTCCTACGATCCCTTCTTTACAGGCATCTGTGCACACAAGGAAGTCAGCTTATGGGTCAACGATTTTCAACACGGGTGCATGGGTTAGTAAATGTTTCAAGGTTTGAAATCTTTCTTCACATTGCTGTGTCCACAGAAATTTTGTTCCCTTCTTCTGGAGGGCAGTGATTGGACAACCAATCTTGGAGAAATCTTTTATAAATCTTCTATAGTATCCCGCCAATCCCATAAAGGATCTGATGTCTGAGACATCCTTTGGGGTAGACCATTCCATGATAGACCTGATCTTGTCAGGATCTACTGCTACCCCTTCCTTAGACAGAACATGTCCCAAGTAGTGTATTTTCTTCTGAAAGAAGTCACACTTGTTGAATTTAGCATAGAGTTGATGCTCTCTTAGCACTTGCAACACAAGTCTAAGATATTTTTCATGTTCTTCTCTATCTTTAGAGTAGATCAATATGTCATCAATGAAAACTAGTACAAATTTATCTAAAAATTTATTGAATAAATTGTTCATTAAGCACATGAAAGTGGCAGGGGCATTGGTTAACCCAAATGGCACTACCACAAACTCATAGTGACCATACCATGTCCGGAAAGCGGTTTTATAGATGTCTTCACCCTTAATTCGGACTTGATTGTATCTCGACCTCAAGTCAATCTTTGAGAAAACAGACACACCTCCCAACTGATCGAATATATCATCAATCCTGGGCAAGGGGTATTTGTTCTTTATAGTTACTTTATTAAGTTGTCGGTAATCTATGCATAGTCTAAGGGTGCCATCCTTCTTTTTCACAAACAGGACCAGTGCTCCCCATGGGGACACACTAGGTCGAATATAACCCTTATCCATCATTCCTTTCAATTGCAATTTGAGTTCAACTAACTTAAGTGTGCTCATCCGGTAGGGTTTTCTAGACACCGACACCGCTCCTGGTGCGAGTTCTATCGAGAAGTCAATATCTCTTCTCGTAGGTAGACCCGATACCTCTTCTGGAAATACATCTCTGTACTCCCTTAGGATAGGGTGATCATCGGGGCTTGTTTTAGCTCCTTTGATTATTTTCAGTACCTGTATTGCATATAGGGAACATCCCTTTCGGCAATACTTTCTCATTTGCAGGGCTGATATTTGTCTCACTGAGACTGGCTTTCGGATCCCTTGGAGGGTTATCCTTTGTCCTTCTTTGCTCACACATTCTAAGGTTTTATGGTAACAATCCAGTTTGACTTTATGTGCGGCTAGCTAGTCCATACCAATCAACAGGTCGTATGACCCCAGGGGTAATACATTAAGGGTTGCTTGGGTGGGGAATTTACCCAACATTAACTGGCAGGCTGGTATGGCCTCTACCACCTTTCTTTTGGTGCCAGTGGATAACTGTACTAACCATGGCTTAGTTTGTTTTCGTGGTTGTAGCTTACACTTATCAACAGCTTTAGGGGCTATATAACTCAAATTTGAACTAGGGTCAATCAAAACAGACACCATATGGTTGAAAATCATACCTTCTATTTCCACCACTGAAGCTTGGTGGTCAGCTTGGTTATTATCCAAGGCTGCATAGATTTGCGGCACACTCCCTGCCACATCATTGACCATGGTAGCTTCCTGCATGTTATAAATTTTCTGACTGCTCTATTGTCGGTGTGGACAGTCTCTCCGGAGATGTTCTCCTCTGCAATCCCAACATTCCAAAGGTTCCCTCTTTGGGTTATCAGTCTTTATTGGTATAGGTCTAGAAGTTTTATTTCCGTCCACCGAGGAAAAGTTCTGCTGGAGTACACTCCGAGTTGGAAAGTTCATTCTAGGGTTCTTCTTGTAGTTTTTAAATCCTGAGGATTTGCTCCCCTTTTTCTGAAATCTTGAACCACTCTTTTGTTTCCAGTCTCCACAAGACTCTGCCCGATGTCCATATTGTTCATGACAATATATTGTTTTTCGAATAGTGTCCTCTAAGGTCTTTGGCTCATCGAATTCGATTCAGTTTCAGTATTCCTTGGGTATCCCACTGATGAAGCGTTGTGCCTTCGCCTTCTCTGCTTTGATGTAGGGTACATATCTCAGTAAGTCAAGGAATTTGTTGACATACTCCTCCATAGTAAGTTGTCCCAGTTTGAGTTCATAAAACTCTTTATCCTTCTTGTCGAAATACCTTTCCGACAAATACTTCTTCCGGAAGTACTTCTCAAATTGTTTCCAAGACAGGTCCTCCTCGCGGACCCCTTTCATATTCTTAAGATCTTCCCACTAGATGGAAGCCTTTCCATTCAGATTGAAAGTGGCCACTCGGGCCTTCAAGTTCTCTGAGAAATCATGGACGCTGAAATATTTCTTCAGTCCTAGTATCCAAGCCTCAACTTCCTCTCCCTTCTTTATCTCGCCGTCGAAGGAGGGAGGTTTGGCCTTTTTGAATTCCTCAAATTTATGGCTCTTGGAAGTCTTTTTCTTCTTTTGTTTCTTTTGAGAATAGGAATTGGTCCTGCTGCTGGAAGAGCCTTCTGAATCACCATCTTCCTTCTCAGTGGAATCGTCTGGCACTAGTCCTTTACCTCTGGGGTGGACCTTTCTAGATGTGCTTCTCTCAGTGTGGCCACTGACACAATCACGATTCTGCATCTCAGGTTCATGCTGCATTTTTCGTTGTAGGTCGAATAAGATCTGTAGTAGAACTGCATTAATTTCGGTTTGCTTTTCTTGTTCTTTCATCATCCTTTCATTATCGGCCTTGCAGCTTTGCAATTCGACCATGAGACTCCTCACAGTCCCAGCTAGGCCTGGAGGGGTTCCTATTGCTCTTCTTTCGTCAGACTCTTCATCTCTGTTGTGGAAGCCTTCTCCCACCTCTTGGTGAGTCACCATTCTCTGCGTTTGTAGATTCCCGTGGTTGATTGTCCGCTTGAGTGAAAAGACAAATATTGGCTGTTAGTTGAGAGTTAAATTCATTTTTATAAATTACGCATAAATTTATAACTTCTTTCACTTGCATACAGAGTCGGGTTCTCATTTTCCAAGTTTTTAAAACTAGACAAGTGAGTTAAGTCAGGGAGTTACTCCTCATAGAAGTGCTTCGAACGCATTTTATGTGCGACTCGTGCATGAGCCCAATCAGGTCGAGTTTTGTAACCATGCTCTAATACCAATTTGTCACATACCCACTATAACGTAGTAAAATTTTTCGTTTTTCCCCAAGGGACAGAATCCCCGATTACCGATGAGATCCTTTTCACCTTAGCCTTACCGGCTATGCTGCTGGTCTACGTGACTTGCCTTCATATGGCCACAGTCCTAGGCTCCTATCGGGATTTCGGCGTTTTCAATGTCGATGTGCAAACATCCCCAAGACTCTCAATTCTCTGATTCCTGACGCGCCTTTTTCACGCTAGCCCTCCTAGCTCAGCCCCTGGTCCACGTAACCATCACCCCGTGACCACAACCTTACCCATTTGTCGGGGTTTTGGGGGTTTGCGATACCCAAATGCATGCGCCTACAGGATTCTCGACTCCTCAAATCTCGATTCTCCGATGGCTCCCAGTTTTTAACCTGCCACCTGTCCTCCACCAACTCCTGTGTGGCCCCACGCTATATTCCTGCCTGTCGGAGTATCGCGTTTCGTGATTCCAACATGTAAGAGTTTCACGCCTTCGAAAACTCTGATTCTCTGATCCCCGAATCCTCGGGATCTCCTGACACGCGTCCCAAATAATGGGTGGTTCTGATCTCAGCAAAATATCACGGTTCACGACTTCACAGATTTTGTTGCCAAGGTCAAGGGATTCAACCTACGAAACCCCGATACACGATCCTACGTGTAGATCCGACGTTTCTCCTGTGACCCAAATCCAACAGCTACCCTTCTTTCTCACTCCTCGCGTCTCGCGACTTGGAGCACCAAACACTTGGATCCTTACCCTGTGAACCTCCAAGTTCATGAGATCCCTGGATCTCTACCACCTGTCATCCTCGGATGGATGACTCTGATCCTCTTGTGGCTTCGCCATTCGTGACTTGGAGCATCCAACTTTTGGACTCCTACCTCATGAACCTCCGAGCTCACGAGATCCCTGGATCTCTGCCACCTGTCCTCCTCGGATGGACGGCTCTGATCCTCTTTGCCCCTATTCATGAGTCTTAACCCTTATCTATCTCCCTATAGATCTAACGGCTGTCGAGTTTCCTAGCTAAGATTTGATGGTTTAGATCGATCCCGATGCTGCGCCCTTTCCTACATCTCTTTGGACGTGGAAAAACCAATGGTCCAGATATTCTCATGGAGCTTGGGGGTCTACGATTCAGATTTCCTTGCTATTCACGAAGATAGAGGAAAAAGGGTTAAGGAAATTAACACCCTCGTTCATTCCTTCGATTTAACGATCATGAATGACCGCAGGTTCCCCGACAGGATCTCATCCGTTGATCAATACTTATCCCTACGCTGCTACTTCGGGATTTTTAAGAGGGTCATTCCTCTTCATACAGGGTTGCTAAGACTTGCACATTCAAGTCCTTTTTCCAGGTTCTTGGTAAGCCTTTCTAAGAAGGAAATCTCTGTGAAGGGATCTAATCCAGGGCATTCCTGGAAACAGACAAAGGGAAACAAACTCCCGAGGATGGACTGGAAGTCTGACTTGGTTCAGCTCATGCATAATCAAATCCATTTATCAACATAAATCATGTATGGTTTCCTATGTTATAAACATATATCTATTCATTCTTATCAAACACTGCACCGACATTCTAACCCTGAAATCATTCACAATTTCACAGTTCTATGAGCATATATATACATATACCAGTCTATGAATTTCAAGATGCAATATATATAAAACACTTATCAGAAATGACATTAGAAGTATGGGCAACTGCTGAGAGGGGTGCTCGTTTCCACCCAACTGTAGGCTCAACGACTCCCAATGGATTTACCACTAGCCACCCCCGAGCTGAGACCACGATGCTCTGAGACTGCGTCTCTCTGTCTGCCAGTGACCAGGAGCGAAGGTTGAAATCCTTCCTCTCTGTTATCACTCACTCTGGATAAAAATACCAGAGTTTTCCCTCGCATCTACCCTTTCAATCGTCTCTGCCATACGCCTTTTCCTCTCGCTAGGTTGTGTGTGGCACGATTACCCTTGCGCTGATCAAGCCTGGCGGCTCTACGGATGGGCGGTTCACCATCCCATCCGTCATCAAGACATCCACCTACCAGCCTGCGAGGCATTGAATTTCAGGGCCAGCGAGCCGCTTTTGGTTCTCCGAGCCAGTGGAGTCCAAATACGGTATTTAATTCTCGGTGGAAGTTAACGCTACCTTGTCTGGTGCCTTCCACCGCCATCGTGGTCTCTTTTTCTACTCATCCCCTCATCAGCAGTCCTGCAATAAATTCAGAATGTTATTCACATTCATTGACCTCTTCCTCAAGGTCCATTTACATCACATATTCACATTTATGAGTTTTCCATAGTTCTTGGCTAGTCCAGTTATATTTACAAGTTGGAGGAAATAGGGGTGTTACATATCATGTGCAATATCCTTCAATTGATGGGAACCTTGTGGGTGGACTACACTAATGACGTGTGAACAATCATCCTTGATATGGAGATGAGAGGACACATATTCATAGGAATATTTGGATGACCTTGAGGGAGTGGAAACTCCTTTTCCTTTATCTAGCTCTAGTTTGGGGACATCATTTTTTAGCCTTTTACTTGCATGAGAGGACTGTACTGGCGAGACAAAATGATGATCTTGGGAATTTGAATTTATTGGCGGTGGAGGAGGGGGTAATGGAAACAACATTGTATGCCAACCATGGTGATGAGCTACAGACTGATGAACAATCTCTTTCCAACCATCATTGACATGTGGTTCTGGATTCATAAACACACGAGGGGGGACATGGATACTAGAGACATTGTGACGCGGATGGTAAGGAGGCCTCTTAGGTATAGGCTATAGAATTCCTTGGCCAACTAGATTAAAAAATCCAGGTTGGAAAAGTTGATTCAGTTCTTGCAAATCAACGTCAAAATGTATTGAAAATCGTGGCCTTCTATGGCCTCTTTGCCAATTATTTCCTCTGCCTCTATTAGAACCTCTATTATCACCTATTCCATTTCTATCTCTGCTAAATAAAATAATCTTGAAGAAATATTCCAAACATGTTATGAAAAACTCTTAACAATCCTTGCATCAATACTCTATCTAAATAAAATCAAAATGTTGGCTCTATTATTCACAACAGAAGTACATGCAATCCATCCATCAATACTTTTAAACTCAACAATCAATTTCCATTTGAACAGGGAGTGATAGGGCTATTGGGACGATGAGGGGATTTATAATGAACGTAAAATGGTAGCATGGATGGGAAACAACCAACGAATATTATTCAAGAAAATGCATAAGTAACAAAAAATGTATACATATCCAAACTTCCAACGCCAGTCATCATCTAGTCTCTTTATTTTGTTATTAATCCTTTCTCTTTTGTTATTTGTTTTTTTTTTTTTTAAATGAAATTCATAACTATAGAAAAAGGGACGTTTTAAGTGTATTTGGGAAGGCAGTGGGAATATAATGAGTGAAAAGTGAGATAATGAAAGGGAGAAAGTGGTGGATAAATTGAATAAAGAAACACATTTTATTCCAGTAAAGAATACACACACGACAACAAATATTTCATATATCTATATGAAAGAAGTTGCTAGGATACATGGAGTGCCTAAGGAAATAGTTTCAGATAGGGATCCAAAGTGTACATCCAATTTTCAGAAATGTTTGTTCAAAGGATTCAAGAAACAATTAAATCTTAGTACAAGATATCAACAAGAGTCAAATGGGAAAATAGAGAGGACTAACAAAATAATTGAGGACATGCTTAGGATGTATGTGATGGACCAACTATCAAAGTGGGAAGATTATATTCATTTAGTTGAATTTACCTACAACAATGGGTATTATACTTCATTGAAAATGATTTTATTTGAAGCATTGTATGGTAGAAAGGGTAATACTCTAGTGAGTTGGGATAATCCAGGAGACAAAGCAATTGTTGTGCCATAATTGTTAAAAGAAATGAAAAAAATAAAAACGAATTTAAAGGTTGTCCATGATAGGCAGAAAATTTATGTAGATACAGATAGAGTGTTTAGAGATTTTAAAGTGGGTGAACATGTTGTTTTAAAAGTAAAGGAAAAAAGAAGTTCGGTAAGATTAGGAAGTTTTCGAAAGTTTGTAGCAAGATATTTTGGAGCCTTTGAAATATTAGAAAATATAGGGCCAACTACATACATGCTACCATTCTTTGCATCCATGAGAGTGTATAATATATTTCATGTGTCATTATTAAATAAATGTGTACTTCACCATAACCTCCTAATTAATTGAAATGTGATCCAGGTGCAACACAAAGAGGATTTTCGGGTGGAACCAGTACACACCCTGGACTAGAAAGTCAAAGTGCTCAGGAACAAAGCCATAGGGATGGTAAAAGTTCAATGGACCTGTTATGGTCCTGAAGATGCTACTTGGGAGCATGAAGAAAAAATGAGGGCAAATTACCTAGAATTGTTTTATAATTTTGAAGAAAATGGAATGCAAGACTCCATTTTGAGCAACTAGAGTCCCAAAACCACATCTCAAATTCCTAGACCACTGCGTTGGGGACCTTGATAAATGGATGGCTCATTCCTTGGGTTATGATTGATAAAAATATTGTACATACCTTAGGTTATCATTGATAAATATATGGTACATCCCTTGGGTTAACCTTGATAAATGAATGGTGCAATCCTTGGGAAAACGAGTTGAGAGGAACATGAAATTATGTTTGGAGTTGTTTCTGGAGTTGTTGAAATTGCAGAAATTTCATTTCTAAGTATTGGGGTGTAAATTTCCACATATGTGTATCGACATAGAGTACACTGAGGACGACACACAATTTTGGGGGAGGGGGAATGTAACATCCCCACTATAATCCATATTTTAATTAATGCTCATGTAGATATAATGTGTGGCTATGACTAAAACAATGTAATATGTGAATTGTATATTTCAATGCTTTAATAATAAAATGTGATGCCAACTACTAAGGGTACATGGACAAGAGATGGGGGTTGAATTAATCCACAAGAGTGGGGAGAGTCTAGGATAATGGCCAAGAGGGGGTCCAAGGGGGTATTACTAATGAATATTAATTCAACCCATTGTTTTCAAAATTTCCATTTGTATATAAAACTTCTAATTTCTGGTTGAGTGTTACCAAAGCCAATCATTGAATGCATGTACGAGGGTGGGTGTGAGTGGTAACATCATCAAGTTATTGGGAAAATGGGGGTTGAGTACAATCATATTGGGAAAGAGTGTGAGTCAAGAAGGAAAATCCAAAGGAAGGAAATCATTATGGGCTGGGACAACAATTTTACAAATTGTGTTTTGGGTGCATGAGGAGCAAGTAGAGAACAAGAAAGAGAGCTTGGAGCTAATGCATCCATGGAGGGACAATTCTAGATTATGATGGAGCATATTGGAGAGTATTTGGAGTTGGAAACTAAAGAACCAGGTTGTTAATCCCTAAGAGTGAACTCTTGGGTGAGTTGCACTAAAATGACAAGTGTTTTTTGTTTTTTGCTGGTAGTTTTCCTAGCAGTCGGTTCCCTTGAGTTCCCATCTAAGAGATTCCTAGCTACTTGTGCCAGAGATAACCTGATAAACAAATGGTATGCCCGAGGGACTAAGATCAGTGAAGGGGTACATTCCTTGGATTGGATAGGTCAAGATGAAGAGAGATGGTGGAAAATCGGGATAGATGTAGGAAGATATCAATGGGTTGTTGGTTTTTATGAGTTGTGAGTGAATTGTGAGAGACCACCCTATTTTTTGGATTACTAGCCTCATCTCGGGGGTGACTCACTGTTGAGATTTTGGAACATTCAGTCTATGGTTGGGTGGAACGTCCATCCCAAGAAGTTGGTTGCACAACATAATTAAAATATAAGTGTTTTATATTTTGACTGAGTTATTTCATGAGTTTATTTGTTGTGCATGAACTCTATGTATTTAAGAATGATTTATATGTTGTTGTGTGAATTATTAAGATACATCCTTGTTATTTTGGTATGTTGTATATGTATCTATTTTTATGGTTATAGATAGTAGCTAAATCTCGTTTAAATTCATAGCTAAAAGTTATAGTAAATTAATTAATTGTACATGAATTAAAATAGTTAACAAAAAATTCATTTTCACGAGTATTCCACACCAAAATGTCCCTCGGTTGGGCTGGGGGATGTTACAACTCCTTTACACAGAGGCTCTCCCTTCAATGGTCAACACACACACATAATCCCTCAACACATTCATACACACAAAATTAAATGCAATATCAACCACATGATACTAGAGGAATATAAAACACTCATTTCATTAACACAATTATGTACACGAATTCTCTAACTCATAAATCCTTCTATCTCTTTCAAGGTCTGATTACATTCATTTGGGCGCTTCTTTGGCTCTAGTCCTCCCCCCTAATTTCTCTCTATTTTTCACCACTATTCATGCACAAAGACTTACATATTTATGTGGAAGATAAACTTCCATACATACAAGAACAAATCCCTAAAATCCTGCAACTAATTACAGCAATAACACTCCTCTACTAGTTGTTTTTACCCGCTCTCTATTCTTGATTACATACATACCAGGATCAATAAGATCGAATCCTCCATACTTAGGAAAACCACACTAATCCAACTAATTGATTAAATAATCCATTTACATGATAATTAGAGAAAACAAATCCTATCCTTCTAGAATCATTCAAACTTAGGAAAAATACAATAATTCTTGAAGGGAACCCACTCCCTTTGGTAAATTTCAAGACCCCCTTAGGGTTTTTTCAACACTATTGACTTTGGGAACTATGCTCCTGCATTAATGATGATTTAGCATGATTAGTCCTTGTGATGATAAGTTTGATAATTTATACACTTATTCAATAACATGCATATTGATGTACTTCATGTTATAATGTTATTGATTTATGATTATAATATTGTGTATACATTGGTATCTTGGAAGGATTAACTTGTTATAGGTTGAGACAT
>ML798358.1:226264-237006 GCA_009831015.1 Picea engelmannii | reverse complement strand
ATAACTGTATTAACGAAGAATAAATCATTCAAATAATATTGAATAAAGAAAACAATACTTTCTATTGATTACAATGAAGTTTTATGAATACAATAATTGCAAAGGTAACAAAATAGAATTTTGGGAAACATATTTATGGAAGTATACAGGTTGATATGCCTTCTTTACAAACAATATAGGAAATATAATGAACCATAAAACCATTAAGATTGGATTTAAACTCGCTAACCCTAGTATTGTCAAATACAAGTATACAAGAAAAAGAATCCTGTGAATTAAACTTTAAAGTGGTTATACAATTCCAAAAAGACCAAATATCCAAGTATGTCCAACCTTACACAATTACTTATTTCTCTTCCAATAGGGAGATATCGACATAAAAATAGGATTACTCTTCAACCAACCGATACAGGAATCGGGACAGAACTTCACTTATTAATGATAAAACTGGAATGGAACCATGGCCTTCATTCTTAGAACTGTGAAAGCTAATTTTGAGAGTTACTGGGCATGGAACCCGCATACCTTTTGTGAGAAGGATGGGAACCGGCATCCAAAAATTTTGCACGGTCGAAATTTCTGCAAAGATTTACCATTTTAGAATATTAGAAAAATATACGAAAGTAAAGTGAATGAAACTTTCAACAGAATGATAACGATAGCAATGGTTTTTTTTTCTAGACTGGCACTCAACTTATGACGAGGAGACTCGACGTCCTTTCCTCGTCGCATTCTTGTTTGATAGGCGTCCTAGGTTGACGAGAGGGTGATCCATGGACTTCCTGATGGGTACCCTCACATCAACAGGGTCCCATCATTTGTGTTGGTACCAAATCATATAATCAATTGCTTATGAAAGGAAATAATCAACACTGCTAACATTTAACATACAAATTGCATAAGACATACTGTGTGAGTAGACCAAAGGCGTAGTATAAACGTTACACATAGAACAAATGCTATACATAAATATTGAAATTAAACCCTTCCTGAACCAACTATCTATTTGCAGAGGGTATTTGTAAGTCAACGATAAATACAGAGTTAATCTTCTATTGAAATTCAAATGGAGTAAATTACACACAGACCATGATAATGATAGTAAGAAATATAATTAATCCAAGAAGTTTTACAAACTCAAACATTATATTCCATAGGGTATTTTGTTTAGTGAAATGTTCAAAACACAGAAGTCACATTCCTTTAACTAGACTGTACAAGAATGAAATAACCATTAAGGAGGCATTATATGCGTGAATATCAGCTAAGGATTTAATGAACATTACAGAAGGTGGATTCATCCTTTACAAAGAGAAAGATAGAACATGCAATGTATTATTCTATACACAGTAAGAGCATTCCACTCCAGACTAAAAACCCTGCATAGTCTCCCAAAAATTCAACTTCAGGCCTCAATGATAGCTACGCGCCACAACCTCACAACCCGCAGGTCGGAAGATCCGCATGCACTCACAGGATCTTCTCTTCTCTTCAGCCCGAAGAACTTCAAAATGTTCCTCTATTTCCCTATCGAGAAATATGCACCCACAATAAACTCTTCACAGGATCCCCTATTCACACTCGGGGGATCGAACTTCGCGACTTTGTGAATCCAAAGGTCGAGCATAGGTCTCTCAAATCCCTGAAACCCGACAACCAGTCAACGCTGACCTTTTCCTATCAGGGTTTTCTCTATCATGAATTTGGCACTCACAATGTTGAACCACTCTTTTCCCCAGCTCCCGATACCCGATACGTTGAAACTCCAACACATTCACGAGTTGATCTTGCAATGCCCATCACCTCTATCGGGATTTCAGACTTCGCGGGATTGTGAATCCTGAGGTCAATGTTTCGGGACTTCTCACTGTGAAAACCCGATATGAAGTGCCACCTATCCACCTCGCCGACTCTTGTGGGACCACACTATTCTTTTGACTGTCAAGATATCGCGTATTGCGATTTCGCGATTCCTGTTGCAATATTACGGAGTTTCAACCCACAAAACCCCAATATGTGAATCCATGCATAAATCCGATGATCCTCGTGACTTGGATATACGGTCCTACCCCTCCAGAGCTTTGAACCCTTCGGGAATACTTCACCGTATCTCCCCTTCTCCTCTCTGCGATCTGACAGCTCACAGGATATCGCGGATCCTCCTCAGAGAATACCGACCATCCATCCTTCCTTGACAATTTCTGTGAAATGACTAAGTGTTCCTTCACGGAACTCGTCCACCTACATGCAAACTTGCAACGCTTCTTACGAACTTCCAGTCACAGCTTCCTTGCACTACCTTTCAAAAGTTCGAAGGCCTCATCCTTCCTGAGTTGTTCCCAACTCTGAATCTTTCAGAGGATCTTGCACGCACTCCTTGCGGCAGACATTCAACAACTTCCGAGTGTTGAATCTCCTTCAACTCTGCGCACACCTACAACAGTAGTCTCTTGATGCTTCACTCAGGTTCACAACCCTGAAGCTTTGCTTGGCCTGTGCACTCCTTGCACGACTCTTGTGCCCAACTACACTCTTACGGAGATGAGAACAAAATCTATCTCTATCTGAACCCTTTGTCAATGCACTCCTTGCGGACACTTCAACTGCACTCCTTGCAGGAACTCTTTGGCTCAAATAGAGAAACAATTGAAACTCGTTCCTTCTTCCTCTCAGAATTCAATTCAAACATGAAATCATATACACAACATATAAAGAAAATGTATAATAGGAAGCAAACATTCATGAGCATATCATTCAGCATCAATACATAGAGAACAGGCACAAAGCCATGAATTTGAATCAATCTCTTCTATTAATCCAAATATCTGTACATGGGTGTTCTTACACAGCTCTCTGGATTCTCTTCTTCTCAATGCTTCTTCATAATCTTACAATACACAATGAGGGTGTCTATATCCTGTTTCCCTCTTGCACTCTCAAGAAGTCTAATCTATAATTAAATTCTATCTACTTTACATTAACTATCTTAAATGCCTTCTACCTACTGAGGATGAGAGCTAATGGCTCAAGGTCCAATTACATTATACAAGCGCGCTTCATCTTAATGACTTCATTTAAGGCAGCGCAACAACTTCAAAGGTAATTTCAAAATGTGTGCTGGCACTTGTCCAGTTGTCCTTCGCTTCCGGCGCTGGCTCGCTTGATGTGTTGGTGATGCTCCTACATCATACTCCCTTGCTTGAAAATTTTCATGAGCTCCTGTCCATGAGCTCTTGCATGGTCTGTCCATGCTTTTGTATCTCTGCTTCAGTCTCCAAGTTGGCATCTTCAACTTGATGGTTCTTCCATTTGACTAGATACTCGAAGTATTGCTTTTGCCTGGTCCTCTTGCTCACTCTCTTGTCCAGTATGCGCTCCATCTGCGGCTTATCTGCAAATGACATCTGCTTTCACCACTAGATCACTGGCTGCTCATCTCCAGTCTCTGTTTCCTCAGCTTTATATGGGTACAAATCCAAGATATTGAATATCGGAGAAATTCCGATCCCATCGGGTAATTCAATCTCATAAGCATTCATCCCAAATTTCCTCAAGACCCTACATGGCCTAATTTTCTTCATCTTCAACTTATTATATGTTCCTCTCGGGAACCTTTCTTTTCTCAAATGTCCTAGAACCAGATCACCAACCTCAAATTGAAGTATTCTTCTATGTTGATCGGCTCTGTGCTTATACTCTTGATTTGAATTCTGCAATCGCTACTTCACCTGGCTTTGAAGTTCTTTCATCGCTTCTAAAAATTCTCTTGCACTAGCGCTCCTAGTCGCAGTCTGTTCTAAATCCCTTAATTCATAAATTCCCTTGGCTGCATGCCATAGACAATCTGAAATGGACTCTACCCTGTGCTTCTATTAACCGATTCATTATACACAAACTCTGGCTGCGGCAATATGTGGTCCCACTAGCTGTGGTGCTCTGTCACCAAGCTTCTTAGCAAGTCTCCCAGACTTCTTTTGACCACCTATGTCTATCCATCCATCTGAGGATGATAAGCTGAACTAAATGCCAAGTTAGTTCCCAACTTCTTCCATAAGGTCCTCCAAAAATTCCTTATGAATTTGGTGTCTCGATCCGAAACTATACTTCTTGGCAACCGATGAAGTTGAATGACCTCTTTGAAAAACAGGTTCGCAATGTGAGTTGCATCACTGGTCTTCTGACATGGAATGATGTGTGCCATTTTGGAAAATCTATCCACCACCAAAAAGATTGAGTCAACACCTCTTTGTGTTCTTAGCAACCCCAATACAAAATCCATGATGATTGCATCCCACGGCCTCTCCGGTATGGGAAATGGTTGATAAAACCCTGCATTATGCTTCCTCCCCTTCGAATGATGGCAAATTCTGCATCTATCCACAAATCTCTTGACATCCGCTCGCATTCCCAGCCAAAAATATGACTCATTCAGTTTTGCGAATGTCTTGTCGTGACCAAAGTGCCCTGCTAATCCTCCACTGTGTTTCTCCTTTATCAAGTTCTCCCTCATGGAGCATTTCAGAATACACAGTTGATTACCTCTAAACAGTAATCCTTCCTGGATCATGTATTCTATCCATGAGTTTCTATCTCTGAGAACTGGATTCTTAGTCGCTTCATACGCCTCCTTGAAATCCTGATCATTTGTGTACATGTTCCTAAGATCATCAAAACCCAACGTTTTGACTCTGAACTGCTGCAACAGCAAACACTTCTTGCTCAAAGCATCAACAACTTTGTTAGCAGTACCTAAAATATGTTTAATCACAAAAGTGAAATTCTGCATATACTCAACCCATTTGACATGTTTCTGATTCAACTTCTCCTGTTGAGTCACAAACTGCAATGCATGATTATCACTGTACAAGACAAATTCTTTCAGGATCAAGTAATGTCTCCATTTTTTCAATGCCTGGATAATGGCATAAAAATCCTTATCATAAGTGAAGTACTTCACTTTCGCTTCATTTAGCTTCTCACTGAAGTATGCTATCGGCCTGTCTTCTTGACTCAAGACTGCGCCGATTGCAAATCCACTTGCATCACATTTCACTTGAAATGTCTTCTGCAAATTCGGCAACACCAAAACTGGTTGTTCCATAGTCTTCCTCTTCAACAGATTAAAACTTTTCTTAGCCTCTGATGTCCAGTGAAAATATTTGTGTCTTTTCTTCACTGTATCCAATTGTTGCACTAATTCCACTGAAATTCCTGATGAATTTCCGGTAGAAACTAGCCAATCCGTGAAAACTTCTCACCTCAAAGATATTCTTCGGTGATGGCCAATTCTTGATCACTTCCACCTTATCCGGATCCATACTCAACTCATTCGCCGAAATAAAAAATCCCAAGTAAATGAGCTCTGTCTTCATGAATGAGGATTTCTTCATGTTTATCAACAGCTTCTCCTACTGTAGTTTCTGCATCACTATAGCCAAATGCTTCAGATGCTCTGCCACTATCTTACTGTAAATCAATATGTCATCCAAATATACAATGACAAATTTTTCGATGAACTCCCTCAAGACTTCATTCATCAACCTCATGAAGGTACTTGATGCATTTGTTAAGCCAAATGGCATAACAAGCCATGCATGCAACCCTTCATTAGTTTTGAATACTATCTTCCACTCGTCACCTTCTCTCATGCAGATATGGTGATAACCGCTTTTCAAATCAATATTTGAAAAATATTTTGCTCCACTCAAGAAATCCATCAGATCATCCATCCTTGGCGATGGAAATCTGTACCTGATGGTTATCTTGTTGATCGCCCTCAAGTCAGTACACATCCTCCAGCCTCTGTCTTTCTTTAGACTGAGTACCATTGGAACAACACATGGACTCAAGATTTCCCTGACCAAACCTTTGTCCAACAAGTCTTGGACTTGCCTTTTAACCTCTTTATTCTCTTGCGACGTCAATCTGTATGCGGATTTATTTGGAAAATTGGCTCCTGGTATGAGATCAATATGATGACTCACACTTCTAATCGGTGGCAACGAACGAGGTAATTCATCCACTACTATGTTAGCAAACTCTTCTAGCAGTTCTTGAACCTCCTCTAGTAAATCATCCACCCTTGTGCTAGTAAGAATAATCTTTGGCTTCCTGACCACAATAATCTTTGGCTTCTTGACCACAATGAATTGTGGATCCTCCTTCTTCTTAACCTCTCTAATAAGTTCCTTCCCACTCATGAGAAGTATTGTATTGCTTACTTCCAGCTTCACCTCCTTATCCGTAATTGGAAGCAACATGTGTGTCCTCCCATTCTTTTCCAAGGTGTATGTGTTCATTCTTCCATCATGAATCACATTCCTATCATATTTCCATGGTATACCCAACAATAGATGAAAAACATCCATAGGAATGACATCACACAAGATCTTATCATTATATCTTCTTATCTTAAATTCAACTAAACATTGTTTAGTGACAGTTACCTAATGTCCTTTCTGTAGCCACAAAACTCTGTATGGGCTTGGATGATCAGTCGTCTCCAACTCCAGCTTCTCTACCATCTCTGTCGAAACGAGATTATCCATGATACCACTGTATACAATGACCTTACATACCCTATCCTTCATATTGCAAGTAGTCCTAAAAAGTATGGTCCTTTGGGCTGAACTCTCCACCTCTTTCTCGAGTGTCAAAAGGACTTTTCGCATCATCAGTGATCTTCCACCTTCAGCGTCTTCTGTCTCAACATCCTGTCTCTGTGCTTCGGTGATGTCAGCTTCTCCAATATCTTTCTTCTTATATGGACACTCATAATACTTGTGGCCATTCTTTCCACATGTGAAGCATGTGATTACTCCACCTCTTCCTCTTCCTCTACATCTAGTACAAGGAAAAGTGTTGTTGTCAGCATAGTCCCCTCTCTTCTCATTATGATGTCCTCTCTGTTCAACATATGGCCCTCTCTGTGAGGTCCCACCTCTCTCAGTTCAAGTCTGAGGTTTCTTCCATTCCTCTCTAGGCTTTTGGTATTAGTCCTGGGAAACCAATTTGCCCTTGGGATGACTTCTGCCTTGGCCCCTTTGACTCTGCTTTCGGCTCAGCTTCTCTTCACCTTTCAGAGCCATCTGATAAGCATCTTCCACCATTCATATGGTTACCATGATCATCTCATACTGGATATCATATATCAGGCCATTCATGTATCTTGCAACTTTTTCATCATCGCTCTCCCGATGACCTGCCCTGATGTTCAGTTTGTAGAATTCCTGTATATTCCTTCACTGTCATTAGCTTCTATCTCAGGTTCTGCATCCTCCTGAACAGAGTAATTTGATAATCCCTGGGGATGAATTTCACCTTCATCTTCGCAATCATTCTATCCCATCTCTTGATCTTCTCCTTGCCTTTGCAGCGTCTATCAGCTTGCAGTTCATCCCACCACAATGTTGCATGTCCCTTCAATCCTGTGACAACATGCTTGACTTTCTTGTCTTCTTTGAAATCTTCATAGTTGAAGTATGTGTCTAGAGATCTAATCCAATCTAGAAGCTCCTCTGCATCCAAGTTTCCCTCATAAACTGGAATGTCCATCTTCTCTCTTGCACCCATCCTTGCAATATCTTTGATCAAACGTTTGTTTGATGCATATTCAGCTGCAACTTCTTCTTCACGTTCAGCCTCAACTTCGCTTTTAGAATCACTGAGATCCCCCACACTGACTGTGCGTCTTTGCATTGTTTCCATGTCTTCAAGTCTGACTCGTAGATCATGCATCTCTCTCTCCATAACTGGATCCGTCATCTACATGCCTCTTACTCTCGAAATTTCCCTATCCTCTGGATCGAGTGATTGCATGTCCCTTCTCCTGGGTGGCATGGTGAATCCTCTTTCTCTGCTACAGAAAGAAAATAACCTTTCTGAGCTCTGATACCAAACTGATAGCTATGCGTCACAACCTCACAACCTGTAGGTCGAAAGATCTACACGCACTCACATGATCTTCTCTTCTCCGGCCCGAAGAACTTCAAAAGGTTCCTCTATTTCCCTATCAGGAAATCTGCACCCACAGTAAACTCTTCACAGGATCCCCTATTCACACTCGGGGGATCGGACATCGTGACTTCGGGAATCCAAAGGTCAAGCGTAGGTCTCTCAAATCCCCGAAACCTGATAACCAGTCAACGCTGACCTTTCCCTATTGGGGTTTTGTATATTGCGAACTCGGCACTCGCAATGTCGAACCACTCATATCCCCGACTCTCGATACCCGATACGCTGAAACTCCGACACACACGCGAGTTGATCTTGCAACGCCGGTCACCTCTATCGGGATTTCAGACTTCACGGGATCATGAATCCTGAGGTCAATGTTTCGGGACTTCTCACTGTGAAACCCTGATATGAAGTGCCACCTGTCCACCTCGCCGACTCCTGTGGCCCCACACTATTCTTTTGACTGTCGGGATATTGCGATTTCACAATTCCCGTTGCAATATTATGGAGTTTCAACCCATGAAACCCCGATATGCAAATCCACGCATAAATCCGATGGTCCTCGTGACTTGGATCTACGGTCCTACCCCTCCTGAGCTTTGAACCCTCCGGGAATACTTCATTGTATCTCCTCTACTCCTCTCTGCGATCTGATGGCTCACAGGATATCGCGGATCCTCCTCGGAGAATACCGACCGTCTGTCCTTCCTTGACAATTTCTACGAAATGACTAAGTGTTCCTCTGCGGAACTCGTCCACCTGTACACAAACTTGCGACGCTTCTTATGAACTTCTAGTCATATCTTCCCTACGTTGCCTTTCAACAGTTCAAAGGCCTTATCCTTCCTGAGCTGTTCCCAACTTTGAATCTTTCAGAGGATCTTGCATGCACTCCTTGCGGCAGACATTCAACAACTTTCGAGTGCTAAATCTCCTTCAACTCTGCGCACACCTGCAACAACAGTTTCTCGATGCTTCACTCAGGTTCACAACCCTAAAGATTTGCTTGGCCTGCGCACTCCTTGCATGGCTCCTGTGCCCAACTGCACTCTTGCGGAGATGAGAACAAAAGCTATCTCTATCTGAACCCTTTGTCAACGCACTCCTTGCGAACACTTCAACTGCACTCCTTGCAGGAACTCTCTGGCTCAAATAGAGAAACAATTGAAACTCATTCCTTCTTCCTCTCAGACTTCAATTCAAACATTAAATCATATAAAAAACATATAAAGAAAATGTATAATAGGAAGCAAACATTCATGAACATATCATTCAACATCAATACACAGAAAAGAGACACAAAGCCATGAATTTAAATCAATCTCTTCTATTAATCCAAATATTTGTACATGGGTGTTCTTACACAACTCTCTGCATGCTCTTCTTCTCAATGCTTCTTCATAATGTTACAATACACAATGAGGGTGTCTATATCCCGTTTCCCTCTTGCGCTCTCAAGCAGTCTAATCTAGAATTAAATTCTATCTACTTCACATTAACTATCTTAAATGCCTTCTACCTACTAAGGACAAGAGCTAATGGCTCAAGGTCCGATTACATTATACAAGTGCACTTCATCTTAATGACTTCATTTAAGATGGCGCAACAACTTCAAAGGTAATTTCAAAATGTGTGTTGGCGCTTGTCCAGCTGTCCTTCACTTCTGGCACTGGCTCGCTTGATGTGTTGGTGATGCTCCTGCATCACTCAACATACATCAACAGAGGGACTGTAAAGAACAATGATAATAGGGAATAATGAAACCCTAGGAATTGAAATATATACATGAAACAATATACAGATGCAATTTCTCTAAGTCAAGAGGTGGAATGTTGAGACCTTCAGAGAGATTAATAATGAAATGACCAAATGATACAACTTCTCTAGGAGTGGGGATAGCCCAGAAAGATTCCAAGAAATAACAATAAGGGGAATATTAACTTAAAATTCTAACAAGAGTCCCATAATGAATATGATTTTTCACTGTAATGATTTTCTGAAGATCCACTCTATTATTTAAACCACAATAGCATCTTACAACTTACCAGGAAAGATGGATAACGTTGTCCATTCCACCAGGTAACAACCTCCAATTTGATAGTCTCCCCTACTGAGGAAAATAATGCGCAGAGCCATTCGAAGGGAAAACTCGCTTAACCCTAAGAGTACCTCTTACTATGTTGATTTAATGATGAAAGTACAAAGGTTGTCCTGGCCATGTGATGGAACCGAGTTGGTGCGATTGTATTGGAGGAAGGGTCAAGTGAAATCCATCGAAACTCACACACACAGGACCTCCATTAATGGCTAGTGCAGAACTTTAACTCCTTTCTGACAAGTAAGCCATTCTTCCCTTCACAAGAAAAATGCATAGTTATTTTAGCCCCTTTGCAACACAATTAAATGGGGACACGTTCACTCCAACTGTTTCCTTGCAGTTAGTATATCGTTCAATTGAGTACTTCATTGGGACATATTTTAGTTAAGTCATAGTTAACGAAGATCAGCATGAGATCTCATTACCCGAACTCTTTTAGGTAAATGGATTGGAATATCACTAACCACGAATAATTCATAAAGGAACCCATTTAATGATTTGGAGTATACAATGATTACAGGCACCTTTTACTAAGCCACATATATTCAGATCAGGGGTATAGTCCCGAGCCCGTGACTATATATATGCTAAGTGAATTTTATTTCAAAGACGAATTAAATAGTCTTGCACACAAACATAGAAATCTCATGTTTAAGGAGAGATTAGGACTATAAGTCCTAAGTCTAAA
>ML798358.1:185819-226231 GCA_009831015.1 Picea engelmannii | reverse complement strand
ATATGTATATATGTATGTATGTATGTATGTATGTATGTATATAGGTGAGTAGGTTTGAGACCAAAGGGAATTTCTAGAATCTTTGGTGAATTATCCATATAAGTTTTCTATCCAAAGTAAGTTAGACTGGTGTGGGAATGGCATCATGTGGTAGGCAGAACTTAACTTACCTCACAGATATTTATAACAGGAATGAACACTACCTCCTTTTACCAATGAACATATAAAATGAAATTGGAGATTAATGTCCCATAGAAATTTATTTTTTATGGAAAATTAGAAGGTACATTACAAATTCACTTCGTCGTATGTAGAAAACACAAATGTCCATACTACACCATTATTGGACAAGAAAGCAAGAAATGCAATCGAAGAAAATTTAGAAACTTTCCCTTTTATGATGTGGGATAGAGTCTATTCTCAAATAATCAAATGTTCAAGTTCAAAATTAGGTCTTGATCATGATCTAAAATTAAATAATTTTGAATGTACACTATTTAATACAATGATAATCTTATATATGGATTCTATGTATTTCAAAATAATTGATCAAAGCCTTGAATAGGAACTTCGCTAAACTAAAAATTCTAGAAAACAAAAAATTGATAAAAGTAAAAAAAATACATTTATGAATCATCATGAATGTACACATCCTTCCCAAATATGGGTGCTTCCTCCGATTCCTCCTCAATCCTAATATCCTTCCCAAGAACACTCTCAAGTACTCTTTTCTCCACATTACCCTATATAACACATTTCAAATTTGAAAATTCAAAAATTAAATTTAGATGATTATAACAGATTAAATTTAAATGATTTTAACACATTAAATGATACCTGTGAACTCTCACCCTCTTCAAACTCTCCCAATGAGAATTGAGACAAGACTCCCCAAGTAGTAGGAGATGGAATAGGGATCTACGAACAACACATCTAAGAACTAAATCTAGGATTCAATGTGTTCACATTTATACAAAATTATAAATGTTGTTGATCTATTATTCAAAATATTGGAGATTGAACAACTAAAGTGCTCATCTGTGGATATTAAAAAACACATACCTAATTCAACCAATCCAAATTTAAACTTGTGGAATCAATTCCCCTATTTACTGAAGATTCATTTAACATATCTCAAAACTACAATTAATGACAATAACAACTCGATTATTTCTATAGATACGATGATATCTAAATCTATAATTATAAGTAAACTATCCTAAAATGTGTAAAAAATTTACTAACTAGAACACATACCAATTTGTTGTTCGGGTCATCATTCTGAATGACCTTATTCCAACCATCATGAATTTTTTTTGCATACTCTTTAACATCTTCTACTGACAAGTTATCTAACTCCACATTTGTTTTATAAACAAATGTGGCCCGGGAATTGGCTTCCTCTCACTGACGGTTCATGCCAACATCAACACCATAAAAGATCACTTCCAAATTTTCCCTGATTGCATTCCTAGCCTCTTTTCCAACCTCTGATGTAGCTCACAACTCTAAATGTGAATCAAATTCCCCTGTTGGGCGAGGTACTAAAGGTTGTGGAGGCCTTGGCAATGTCTCATTTTGATATGCCCCTTTGCGATCATATGTTCGTCCTTTACCAGTCCCATAATAATCGAACGGTAGAATAGTATAATCAGGGTGCATGGGCAAGAAAAACTATTCATAAAAGTGTCTTATAAAATAGTGTGGAACCTCATCATTCCATGACAATTTCCCATATGCCACCAAAAATCTATTATAAAGATGTCTTGTAATGTCAGGGTGCTTAAAATATCGCACCTTCAACATCTTTCTCTTTGTCCCATATTTTAAATTGAACATCAAAATTGCTTCTTGTTTTGAAACTTTATTTTTTACTACCTCCTATTTATCAAGGCTCATCACCTCTGAATTCCGTCACCTCATTAGATCGACAAAACTGACAGTGGTTGGCCCCATCTTTTGATATGTGTCCATAAAGTTTTGCAATGAATGAAAAACAATTTGTAATCTTTGTTTACTCTCCTGAGGGAGTTCCAAGACCACCAAATAATTTTTGAACCTCCTTTTAATACTTGAGCATCACTCAAGGGTCATTGCTTCAGTAATCCCTTCCCATGGAATTTCATCACCAACATTCGAAGAATAGGTAGACGTAGGCGAGTAATCTTTTGTTTCTTAATAACGTGGCCTCCTAAATCTACCTTCACCCTCTGCACCGACATTAGAATCTTCTTGACAACCACTCTCTCTTTCATTGTCATCCCTTTCTCTAAACTCATTGTCTACACACACATTTGAAAGTAATTACAACATTTAACTTCACATAAATTTCAATACACAAAAATACAACAAAAATAAACAAAATGGAAGAAAATTACCAGAAATGTTCTATTTTCCTGAGGTATTCCATACATTCTCAGGTGTAGGAGCATCAATGTGTAACCTATCTAAGAATTTTTCATCCATATCACTTTCTTGAGCACATTCTGAAGTTGATCTATTCACAGACTCATTTTAAAATCTCCTCTAATGAGATTGTTGTTTGTCACTCAGAGTCTCAGTCGAAGAAGGAGTTCATAGTCTTCCTTATTGGGAGATCCCAGAGTGTTTGTGAGGAATGTTTGGATAATCCCATGTCGACATATCTTATCAATATCTATCATTTTTAAATTCATGAAAAGTTAAGCACAAGACAAGTACGAGTTAATCTCGAACATTGACCAACAAAAATTATGAAGACAGAAAAAAAAAAAAGACAAAATTAATAGAAATGTTCTTTATGTTAGACACAATTATAATAGGGTGATGCATAACTCCACTACCCATTCTCATTTCAAATATATTTTGGTTCCTTAATATTAGCACAAATAACCTTGGTAAATCCATCAATAGTACATGGGTCAAAGTCCGGTAACAGAGTAGCGGTTATCTATATGGGAAATCAGATTTCATGCATCCAACATGTATGGATCCCCTCATCGATACAGGGGATGAGAATGGCCTTTGAATCATTTTGGTAGATCCATCTTGTCATAAACCCCATGGAAAACCAGGACTTGGTCGGGTGATTCCAATGCTTGTGTAAATACAAAGGGTAATACACCACCATCTTCAACTAGTATCTTATCCAAAGGTTATTAAAATCTCATCTTTAACTAAATGCTTGTGTAAATACAAAGGGTAATAAATCATTAAAAAGTTTCAATGATATATTATCTCAAATGCTCGTGTAAATGAGGCTTTGACATGAAATAATGATGTTTTTTATCAGTTTCACTATCAATGCAAAGCGATTGTTACATATTTTGGTGAATCTATTTTGGAGGTTGAGGGAATGACTTCAGTGAATATACTGCCTATGTTTCAAAGTTTGTTTCTATTTATAATATTTTTATAATGGATATCATTGTTTTTGGGTTTTCTAGTATCCTTTTCACACCCCGAGAATCAAACCTTCATAAAGTTTGACTTCTGCAAGTTCTTGGCAAATACAATGCACCAACAATCTTTTAATTTTAGGGGTACTGGGTCATTCAGGTACTAGTCTCAATTGATCCATATGTTAGTCCATCAAAACAACTCACATATGGGTTATTTTAAGTCTAGTATGGTGAATGACCAGCCAACATGTTTCTCTCCCAACCATTGAATGATTGCCTATGGTAAGATATCATGTAAACTATTTTATCTAAGTGAAGGTTTTTTGTAGTATGTAAAATCTTTTGTGTATATATTAGACTTTATTATCCAAAATGAAGTATTCGTTATAATTATTCCCTTAGTCAAAGGGTCACTACAATTGCAAAACAACACCAAAGTGGGAGACTGGTTCCTTGAAGGTCAGGCCTAGTGGTCCACAGTCCTAAGTGTGTGGTTGTATGCCCTCTTTCCTAACTAAACTATTGGTTGGTTTGTTTGTGTGGTTTTGATGGAGAACGAATGAATGGTAAACAAATTCCAAAGCTATATATGGCAAGTTAATGGATCCCCAACCTAGATTTTCCATGGTCTCAGAAGGTTACATTGATCCTAACCTCAAGATCGCTTCTGACTGCCTACCTAACAAACTAAATCAAGGAAAAACCAAATCTACACGAGTAGGTCGCTCATGTCTTACATAGAGATGTGACAAGGACTCATGACATGAAATATTGATGTTGTTTATCAGTTTCGATATCAATACAAAGCGATTGTTGCATATTTTGGCGTATCTATTCTGGAGGTTGAGGGAATGACTACATTGAATACGCTACCTATGTTTTGGTGTATTTGTTCTGGAGAGGGAATGGCCTCAGTGAATATACTGCCTTTGTTTCTATTTATAATAGTTTTATAATGGATATCATTGTTTTTGGGTTTCCTAGTATCTTTGTTACACCCTGAGAATCAAACCTTCATAAATTTTTACTTATGCAAGTTCTTGGCAAATACAATGAACCATTTGTTTTTTAAATTTTAGGGGTATCAGGTCATTCAGGTACCAGTCTCACTTGATCCATATGTTAATCCATCAAAACTACTCACATATGGGTTATTTGAAGTCTAGGATGGTGAATGAACAACCAACATGTTTCTCTCCCAACAATTGAGTGGTTGGATATTGTAAGAGATCATGTCACCACTGAAGGTTTTTTGCAGTATGTAAACTTTTTTTATTTCTATATTAGACTTTATTATCCAAAATGAAGTATTCATTATAATTATTCCTTTAGTCAAAGGGTCACTACAATTGCAAAACAACACCAAAGTGGGAGAGTGGTTCTTTTTTTAGCAGTTTACTATGATAAGAGTCTATGGTTTGGAAGAGAAGCCATATCAAAAGTGAGTGTTGAATTTGGTTGCTCTAGAGACTGAAAAAAATGAAATTCAGTTAGTTGTTGACTAAAAATCCAAGCATATATTACATTAAATGTTGATCAGATGAATTTCAAGGAAAAACCAAATCTACACAAGTAGGTCACTCATGTCTTACACAAAGATGATCACTCACGTCTTACACAAAGATGTGACCAAGACTCATGACAATATGAGGAAATTGAAATAGGAATTAATCAAAGTGGAGAAATAATTGAGGCAATATAAAGTGGTTATTACAGCAAGGATTTCCAGAATCAACAATCTGTAAAATAATATTTATAACGTATGATACTCTAATATTACATATGTAAAAATGGATTTAGAAGTTGAATTCGTAAAGATTTAAATTTTTTATAAAATACAAAATGTTTGAAATAAAAAGTTGGACAATTTGAAATTTTTATGAAATTTTTATAAAATACAAAAAGTTTGAAATTACTGTGACTTGGCCACAGGAATGGCCCCCATGGCTAAGCCACAACCAATTTTAATAAGAGATTATCCATGCACAAAAAAGCAGAGCATTTGGATCTAAGTCTTTAACACATGAGTGAAAGACAGTGGATTCGGCTCCTGGCCGACTGCTCAGGTACAGACTAATCACTTAAATGCTTACTCTATTCTTAATATTTTATTGTTAAATGTCTATATCAAATTAACTAAATCCATAATGTTTATAAATTATTTATTAATGTCTATATCAAATTCCCATTTTCAAGTAATTCGATATTGTTTATAAATTTATTGTTTGTGCACGTATAATTTGAACATATAAACATGTAATTTTTAAATTGTCTTCCTATTTTATTTTTAAATTTATTAAAAAGAAAATTAAAAATATATGTTTTAAAAAATTTCCATTGTACACACACACACACACACACACACACACACACACACATATATATATATATATATATATTATTTACAGATTTATTTGTTAATATAAGAACAAATTTATATTTTAAGAAATAGAAGAACATATTAATATTTAAAGAAAAAGAAATACAAGTGAAAATTTATTTGCATTATATTTACAAGAAATATAATTTATTAAAAATATTAAGATGATGTTCCTCCGATAATATTTGAATATAACCTAAAGAGCTAAATATATTTCTATGCATAAAGTTATTTGAACTAAACCACTTAATAAATTATGTGGTCAAATAATAGACTAGAACTATTATCAATCAATAAAATATTGTCCTTAAATCTAAAATGGACCAGAACAAATGTGCACATACTAAATCTAAAATCTAAATACTAATTAACAAATTTAAATAAACATAAATATAAATGTACAAATATTAACAAATTTAAAATAAACATAAAGATTTCTTCTACCTGTACCAAAATATATAACACATTTATGCACATAATTTTATAAAACTTTTATAATCAGAATGCAATCTTTTGAACTATTACACATCATAGTAAATTCATTTTAATCTTGGATTCAATAAATATTCACATAATGTTTTAGATGTCGAAAGATAGAGGGTTAAGAATGAACTATGCAATTTTATTTTTATTTTATCATGAGTTTTATAAATATCCTCACATCTCTTTTAGTTACTCACAAAGAAGCAATAAGGGAAATAAATCTCTTATTTTTTCCAGGCAAGATAAGTTTTTGTTTTTAAAATATGAATGTTTAAACAAATTCTAAAGGTAAATTTTGACTGATTAAAGCTGGGATTCAGTACCAATCCAAATTCAGACAAAAATTAAATTAGATTCTAGCATGGGAACCAAAGAACTATTGGAAGATTTCAAAGCATATAAACCCATCAAGGCAAGACAAGCCTACGGTCCAAAGGGGCACCGTGGCATAAGCCTGTTGATTTTTTAGGATTCCACATTTGGCTACTTGGAGGCAGACCGTTTACAAAAATATTTCTTAAAAGAAGGAAGAGGTCGAGCTGACTGGGATTGACGTGGATCACTGACTCACACGACTAGTGCAAAACGTATATTATATGGAAAAGAATGAGAACATGGAAAACTTCAACAAACACCTGGGTTCTTAATATTTTCATTGTTAAACAATTCTGCAATTAGTGTTCATCTAAAACAATTTAGTACTTGGATTTAAGTAGTTTTGGTTGAAAAGGACATCCCGCTAACATCGAAATTTGATGTTGGATGACCAGGTAGTGGAAGGGATAAGTATGACTGTGACTTGGCAAGGGAAGAAAAAAATTGGAGGAAAAAGAGTTCATCTACTTTGTTGGGTCAAGGAGATGGGAATCTAAATTTTATATAATTTTTACAATATGTGGAAGAGTAATAATAGCGTATGGGACATATAAGCACAAGATCATTCAAGATTTTCTAGTTTCAATTATCCTTGTACATGGACAAGTTCGAATACGGCCCTGACATGTAGAGTGATAGACCCGAATTCAGGCTTGTCCTTGTACATGGACATGGCTGAATACAACCAATCCATGTACAGGGACAAGCCCAAATTCATCCTAATCAATAGTAAATAATGATGGAAACAGTGAATCTATCATATCAGTAGTGCAATGAATATTGGATTACACTGGTATAGAGTTAACCAATCTTGAAGATTCTATGATAAGATAACATGAATGGATGGAATAGCCCATATCTTGTGATTATGGTTTTCTTCTAGATATGTTATAGTTCTTGATTACATATCGAACTAAGATATGTTATGTTGAAACAAAAGCAATGATTCTCAATAAAACACTAATTCGTTATCTACGAAGTTGCTTATATGATTGTATTCATCATATTCAAACATTATTGGATTATGATTATGTTAATAGATCATGTAAATCATGTAAGCTTAATATGGAGATACAATAAGCTCAAATAAGGATAACAACATATCAAACACACATCAGTTTAGCTATGTATTACTCTTACTTATTACTATGGATTCAATACTATCTATATTATGCTTATACTTATCCTTGTTACACATCATAGAACATGAACAAATCTTCTTGTATGAGTCATAACCCTATATTATGTTGAGATCATAGATGCATAGAGTAGAGTATCATAAGTTGAATGTAAAGGATTTTGTTGTATTTGTATTAGTACTGAGTTAGAACCAATCCCATAAATATGAAAAGGTATAAGAAGTGCATACATGTAACATATGAGCACAACTAGTATAGGTCTTATTCATATCCTATACTAGCACTAGGACCCTAATCAATAAGAGTTCAACATCAGTGTCATTATGTATCGAATATGATGGAATTACTTTGAAGCAAAGAATGTAGTGTAATTACGTTTGTTCACAGGGCTTATTGTGGTCTCATATCATATTAGCTCATTAATTCATCATGTTAAACCCTATACAGTTAGTTGGTATGATTACAACAGGTTTGATTCATGGTTTTGTACACTTACTTTATCCCTATTTTTTCCATGATTGTAATTTTTAGCTAAAAATTTAAATTTCCTAAAAATTTAAAATTTAAACATAATTTAAATTCTAAATTATGTAATGATAATAGTGTAACACATAGACTTTACTAAGATAAGGGACAGGGACATATTCGTCTCTGTCCATGTATAGGGACAAATAAGCCCATGCCAACATTCTAAACAAAAATTCTAAATTCTAATTTTTAACTAAAAAATTAAATTTCCTAAAAAATTAAATTAGCAATACTATTAGCAAAGAAGTGGAGTTTTTGTCAAAGTTGTACTTATTTTTCTCCTATTGCAACAATTACTATAGACATATTTTTGTGTTTCAAGATTTTTTTTAGGTTTGTTAAATATTGTGATATGTACTAGGTCCTTTATGGTGATGTTTCTTTCCAGTTGTTGTCAAATTCTAATTGTGTTCAGTTTGGGCACTATTCAGGGTAGTGGTGGCCCTATAGAAGTCATGCTTAGCCCTTGGTCTCACTGTTTATAGTTATAATAGCTATTTTGTATCCTTCCCTAAATTTTAAAGTCTCTTTAGGCCTCTGTCTATTTTCTACAACTCGTTAAGTTCACAATATCGAGCTAACTTAGTTAAGTTAGTTGAACTTAACTCATTGAACTTAACACTTTCAAAGACATTAAAATATTAGGCCCTGTCTATGTACAGGTACAGGCCTGAATTTGGGCCTGTCACTATACATGGACAGGGCCTAATAAGGCTCTGTCAACATTCTAAACAAAATTTCTAAATTCTAATTTTTAACTAAAAATTTAAAATTTCCTAAAAATTTAAAATTTAAACATAATTTAAATTCTAAATTTTGTAATGGTCATAGTGTAACACATAACCTTGACTAAGCTAAGGGATAGGGCCATATTCGGCCATGTCCATGTACAGGTACAGGACCAAATTCAGGCTTGTCACTGTACATGGACAGGGCCGAATAAGGCCCTATGAACAATCTAAAAATAAATTCTAAATTCTAATTTTTAACTAGAAATTTAAAATTTAAACATATATTAAATTCTAAATTCTATAATGGTCATAGTGTAACACATAGCCTTTACTAAACTAATGGACAGGGCCATATTCGACCCTGTCCATGTACAGGTACAGGCCCAAATTCGGGCCTTCCACTGTACATGGGCAGGGTCGAATAAGGCCCTATCAACAATCTAAAAATAAATTCTAGATTCTAGTTTTTAACTAGAAATTTAAAATTTAAACATAATTTAAATTCTAAATTCTTTAATGGTCATAGTGTAACACATAGACTTTACTAAGATAAGGGATAGTTCCATCTTCGGCCCTGTACATGTATAGGTACAGGCCCAAATTTGGGCATGTCCCTTTACATGGACAGGGTCGAAGAAGGCCCTATCAACAATCTAAAAATAAATTCTGAATTCTAATTTTTAACTAGAAATTTGAAATTTAAACATAATTTAAATTCTAAATTATGTAATGGTCATAGTGTAACACATAGCCTTTACTTAGCTAAGGGATGGGTCCATATTCGTGCCTATCCATGTACAGGTACATGGCCGAATTTGGGACTATCACTGTACATGGATAGGGCCGAATAAGGCCCTGTCGACAATCTAAAAATAAATTCTAAATTCTAATTTTTAACTAGAAATTTAAAATTTAAACATAGTTTAAATTCTAAATTCTATAATGGTCATAGTGTAACACATAGCCTTTACTAAGCTAAGGGACAGGGCCATATTTGGCCCGGTCCATGTAGAAGTACAGGCTTGAATTCGGGCCTGTCACTGTACATGGACAGGGATGAATAAGACCCTCTCAACAATCTAAAAATAAATTCTAAATTCTAAAATTAAAATTTCCTAATCTAAATGTACCTAGACTGAACACCCGCAGCTCCAACGCCCACCCACCTGCAACTCCAACGTATGCTCGCCTGCTGCTCCAACCTCCACAAGACCACCCACCCACCCACCCGCCCTTAGTAACGAATGTCAACACCAAACACCAAATGGTATCACCAACACCAAACTATATGAACTAACTAAAAATTCTCAAAAACTATAGCAGGTGTGATGTGTGGGTAATATATAAACCATTTTCTGGTTGAAAGATATTTCGGCCGAAATATTCTTTCATCCGAAAAGTTCTTTCTGCCGAAAAGTTCTTTCAGCTGGAATATCTTTCGACTAAAAATATGTTACCAAATGAAAAATATCCATCTGGCTAAAATTTTACACAAAAATCAAGGGCTTTGTCATGGTACCGTTCGATTTGACATTCAAAGGTTCGGCCAAAACATGTTTTCGCCAAAGAAATAGGACTTTCGACCAAAAAAAATATTTTTTCATTCGAAAAAATGTCTTTTAGAATTTGGGAGACCCAATTCTCATGAAAGTGTTACCCACATTCATGAATTCACCCCATGGATCTTGTCCAATAACTCATACAGAATTGGAATTGGAGATTTATCCTTTATCTTAATTTTCTTCAATTSTTGATAATCAATAGAGAGTCTAGATATGATCCATCATTTTTCCTAACAAGTATAACCAGAGATGAGTAAGGGCTCCTTMTTAATGTAATAACACCATAGTCTAATAATTATTTATCCAACCACAATGTTTCTTTATTATTTTGGTGCAACTATATATAATATTTTTTTCTAATTATGGAAGAACCAAGGAAAAATTCTATGATTATGTCTATAGAAYGAGGTGGAGGAAGYGCACAAGGTGGTTCCTAAAAAATTGTATTAGATTTTCCAAGAATTTAGTCTAATTTATTGGGATCATCATTTTTGTCCTCATTAGTAGTTCCCTCTATTTCATAGTAGTGMAAGTAATAATTATGGGCTYCCTTTTTAATCATGTTTTTCATCCTATTGGATGATAATATTTGTGGAGGACAATTAATTCCATGTAATTTGTACTTTTCCCTATTTTCATAAAATCTTATAAATTGCTCTTGTAAGTTTAATCCAACAGTACCAAGTGTGACTAACCATTTGGCCCCTAAGACTATACCTACCCTCCAATAGGCATAACATACATAGGATATTTTAATTTGTAGTCATTCATGGATACTTCTACCTTGTGGCATTTCTCATCGCATGAAGTAGTCCTATTTCCCGAGATGGAGACTTGAAATTCAGAGGTAGGATGAATGAATATGTTTTTTTTCCTTACTATGTTTGTATATATAAAGTTGTGTGAACTTCCACTATCTATGATCATTGTTAATTTAATTTTCTTAACATATCCATAAATTTAAGAGTCTGGGGTTGAGAAATACCTATCATTGCGGCGACAAAGAGCGTCGAACTTGCATTTTGATTTCCTAACTCATGGTAATTTCATGAGTCTTCATTATTTTTTTCTTCATAGGATGAAGACATGTCCCATTCTTCTTCGTTCTTTTCGTTGTCACCCTTGTCTATTTTAAAATGAAAAAACTTTTTGTCTTTGCACTTATTGCATGGTTTCCAATTAAGTGCATTACATTTAAAACATCATACCTTATCTTGTTTTGTTTCTGGTGGTGGTGTCATTTCTTGAGGGGAAATGTATTTGGAGCTAGAGTCTTTGAGTGAGTTTCATGATTTCCTCTTATAAAATTTAAGTTTCCTTTCAACAATTTTCTCTTTCTTATGAGCTTGGTCAATATCCTTAATGTCAAGTAATTTGAGCTCATTTTGGATATTTTCTTTCAACCCTCATAAGGATATTTGAAGTAGCCAATATTCCGATATATTAGGTACACAGGTGGTTAACACATGTAGATCCTAAAAATTCCTCCAGTATACCATACTATTGTAATCGAGGGAGTTTAGAAAAAAAACCCTTTTATTTCCTATCAAGAAAATGTAGGAAGAAGTTATTTTTGGATACAACCCAATCTCTTGTTGGATATTTGTATTTTTCTCTCCACCATAGGAACCAGTCACATGCAAAGTCCTTCATATGTATAGATGTGACATTAATTTTTTCTTCATCATAAAAAATTTGGTAATACTTAGAGATTTCTGAGAAAATATCCCTTCCGCACTCCTTGCGTTGGTCCCTTGTGGAACTTATTCAACACTTCAAAGAAGTGTTGACCCTATTCACTCCTTGCATAGGTATTATCAAACCTTTTCTCTTCACTAAGAAACTATGCACTCTCTGCACCTCAACTGAACAATTGTGTGTTCCTTGCAATTCCACTGTAAATTCACGCTATCTTTCCCGAGCTTCTAAGTCTTTCTCGACTCAGCCTATGCACTCCTTGTGTGCACAATGCATTCCTTGCACTAAGAATATCATAAGAGAAAAAAATGAAACTTAGAGAAGCATCAAATACATCCACACTTAACCATAAAAATCATGTCTATACATGAAATACATAAAGAAATATCACATGCATTCAGTGAATTCAAGAACAAAGAACATAAAGAAACATCACATGTACTCAGATAACTCAGATGAACACAACACCATACATATGGAATCAAACCTCTCTACTTGTATTCATTTAGTAAAATATGTACACATACTCCTAAATCTCTTTGTAACTCTTCCTAAGCTTCAAGAACTCTCTTAGTAACAATAATATTCAACAACCTCTACCATAACATTCAATAGCCTCATTTGGGCATACAATACATATATTTATACAACGAGGGGATTCTCGAGCCTTCCTATCGAATACTTCAATGTGGTCCTGTCAAAACTTAAGACACCTATCTACTAATGCATTAAGACAATAAATGGCCATTACAATCAAATCTGAGATAATGATCAACATCTATACAAATCTTATTTGATATTTAAGGTGATTACACTTCGGTGGCCTTAGGTGATGGCTATTTCCTCAAAACAATAAAATATCTTTAATACAATTTTTTCAAAATATCAAAACAAATGCTCCCTCCTTAGGATCAAAGTTGATTTGAAGTTCATGTGTTGATGTTGATTTGTCTTCCACCTGGCCTCTTTAATGATCATGGTGATGCTCCTGCATCATTTTTGAGAGATTTAAGGAGTTTAAAGTTCTTTTGGAAAACCTGACAGAGAAGAGGATTAAAGTGTTGAGGACTGAAAATGGTGTTGAATTCTGTGGAAAGGAATTTGATCAGTTCTGTAAGCAGTGTGGTGTAGAAAGAAAAAATACCACACCATATACCCCAAAACAAAATGGGGTTTCCAAGATAATGAACAAAACATTGATGGATAAGGCAAGGAGAATGCTTAGTGACGTTGGGATAGCATGAGAATTTTGGGCGGAGGCAGTCGAGACTGCAAGATATCTGGTAAATAAGTCTCCTTCATCAACACTAGTCGACACAACTCCAAATGAGGTATGGTATAGTAAGAATTCTTTGGTGGCACATCTCAAAGTATTTGGTTGTGATTCTTTTGTGCATGTTACCAAATAAAGAAGGAGCAAGCTAGAAAAGAAGGAATTCAAATGTATTTTCATCGGGTATAAATAAGGGATGAAAGGATATAAGCTATGTGATATTTCATCAAGTAGAAAATCTTACAGTTGAGATGTGGTCTTCAGAGATCTCAGAGGTAAATCTTAGCCTAAGGAAGTTTTTCAAATTGAGAATTATCCTGATACGGTTTGGTTTGAACAGAGGAACGAAAAATATGATTCAGATAAATCTATTGAATCTGAGGAAGAGGTGGAAAAATTGACTTTGGTGATAAGGAGGTCAGAAATAATAAGAAAACCAGTTGAAAGGTATAGTCCACTCGACTTTTTTTTCTCATTTGTGCTAACTACCATCGATGATGATCCAAAGTTGGTCAGTGAGGCCTTCAACTCAGCAGAGGGTAAACTATGGAAGGACACCATGATCAAAGAGATGGAATTCTTCTACAAGAATAAGACATGGGATTTAGGTAAGTTACCTAGTGGAAGAAATATCATCAGCAACAAGTGGGTGTTCAATAAGAAGGTGAATTCCGCAAGACAATTTGAGAGTTTAAATATCGACCAATGGTGAAAGGATATTCCCAAGTCAAGGGAGTTGACTTCGGTGATGTTTTTTCCCCTGTTTCAAATCTAACTTCCATTATATTACTGATGTCTCACAATGCAGCATTCAATCTAGAGATAGAACAAATGGATGTTAAGACAATTTTCTTACATGGGGACTTAGAAGAAGAAATCTACATGACACAACCTGAAGGATTTGTAGTAAAGGGAAAGAAAGAGTTGTGAAAACTCAAAATATCCCTTTATGGTATAAATAAATCGCTAAGGATGTGGTACCATAAGTTTGACACTTACATCTTTAGTTTGGGATTTATGAGAAGAAAAATTGATCACTCCATATATTCCAAGGAAGAAGGTGGGTGTTTTGTATATGTAGCTTTGTATTTCGATGACATGTTGTTGATTGGAAACAACATGGACCAATACAGGAGGTGAAGAATCAGATATCCTCCAAGTTTTACATGAAGGATGTCGGTGCAACCAAACTCATTATGGGAATGGAAATTACGAGAGATCGATCCACTAGAAATATATGGTTGAATCAGACGAAGTATATTGAAACAATTATGAAATGATTCAACATGTAGGATTCTAGACTGGTGAAGGTGCCAATTCCAGTGGGAGAAAGGCTATTGAACAATTTCCAAATACATAAGAAGAGATGTATGGCATGAGACGTGTTCCCTATGCAAGTGTGGTTGGTAGTCTGATGTATACGATGGTATGTACTCGACTTGATCCATATTTAGCAGAGGAACGAACTAATTATAGACTGAATACCATAAAAACAGAGATAGGAAGAATAACACAAATATTTAGTGAACAATATCTTCTATTAAATAATGAAATAGGCTGAAACTGTAAAACTGCAGAACTGAAACTTGCTCGAATGGTAGTAGCTACATTTGAGAAGAGATGTGTATTATATGCACATTCGTCTAAGAAGAATGGATTACAATGAGGATCCATAGGCTCTTGTCATATTACTCATGAATTCCAAAACCCTAGACATCCAAAAACCTAACCCTAGAAGGTGAAATGTCAAAATTCATGTGGGCCCTATGGGTAAGTTAGTGTAATTTGTTACCTCAACTTCCTAGGGTCATAAATGTTTCATACAACCTCTTTTTTAGGCGTGTGATAGCCTTTTGGAAAGGTATTTCAGAGAAATACACATTCCGCCATATGACTCTAACGTCATCTACAATATAACTATGGAGATCCAAAAAAAAAATGTTTATTTCCTTAAAACAACCATGAAAATAAAACAATATGTGATGACATGAAAACATACAAAATATGCCAGATGGATTAGACGAGAGGCCACCCGTATCCACCTGGAGAATGTGTGAGGCTTCAGAAGGCCCCAAAAGTGTAGAACTCACAATTATAAAGCAATACAAAAAGATGTCATGAACAAAAATGGACACGTGGAGCCAGTCAAAATAGGTGGGTGGCCACCAAAATCGATCTGGATCAATCCTCCCCCCTTAGGAAGAAATGGTCTCCATTGCATTGAGTTCCCACATTAAGTGAGGAAACTTCTGTTGGATTTGGTCTCATGTGAGCCACTTTCCTTAGTGTAGGAGATGTCCTGCCTTGACAACCCGATAAATTTGGATCTGCTGCTAACAAGTGCCCTTGACCTATGTGTCCACTATCAGATTGGTGGATTATTTTTCCATGTAATCAGGTTTGAGCTCTATTGGTGTTAGTTGTTTGAGGATCTCAAAGGTGTCCAATAATGGTGGAAAATATGGCCAAAGGAGGTCCACATTGAATATTGGATGCATACCAAGAAAGGGTGGAGTGTTGAGCTCAAAAAAAATGCTACCGACATCCTTGGTGATAGTGTAAGGCCCATAATGAAGTGTCCAAAGATTTTGATGGGGCCTAGTGAGATGCTCCTTCTACAAATGTAACCATACTTTGTCACCAACCTAAAACTAGTGTGGTACCCTATTTTTATCATGGTGTTTCTTGTACTTAGCATTAGATTTATATAAAATCTCCTAGACCTATTGGAGGATGTGCTGAATCCTCTCAATGAATCTGGTGGCTTTGTCAACCGCAGACTAATCAAGGGAAGATTTTGTCTATGTGGTGGCAAGAGGAAGTGAAACATTTACGGGTCCCAAGGGTTAGAATCCCAGACCCACCTTAAATGGGCTATGTTTGATGGAACTATGGAGAGCCTTGTTTTAACTATGTTGGACATATGGGAGACTCTTGTCCCATGTATGGGGATTCTTAGAATTGTACATGTGTAGGATGTGAAAAATCATCTGATTGATGACCTTGGTTTGGCCATCAGTTTGGGGGTGGAAAGAAGTAGATTTTGTGAGCTTGGTGTCCAACAAAGACCAGAGACTTGACCAAAAGGTGTTGAGCAACCTGCTATCTCATTCATAGATGATGTTCTATGGTATCCCAAAGTGAACCCGAAATCGTTCGAAGAAAATTTTCGCAGTATCAACTATTGTGAGATTCTTCTTACAGGTTGTGAGGATGGCCATATTCTACCAGTCATTTCCATTCTTGTTGGACATCAAACCATACATGTAATCCATGGAGATGGACTCCCACAGCTTCTCGGGAATAGGAAGAGGGGTGTATAAGTCTTACCTCTTGATGGTTGGCTTGGAAATGGTGCAGGTAGTGCAAGATCTAATATACTTGATAATGTGCATTTGAATTTTTGGCCAATAAAATGTTTCTAAAGGATGACCATAGTTTTCTCTATGCCAAAATGTCTTGCCACCCAGCTATAGTGGGATTCCTAAATCATATTTTCATGCTTGCTTGTAGGAACACAGAGATGGCCTAGTTGGCATAAAAGTCTGTCCTAAATGTGAAAATCAGTGATAGTGGTGGATGTACCCAAGAGACAATATGTGGTGGTGATGTACAGATCTTGTTGGTAAAGTTGGAGCCACTCTGATGTTTCATGTCCACATGAATGGAGCACAGTGGTAATTGTAGCCACAGGAGGTTGATCGAGGAATTCAATGACACGATTGGAGATAATTGTCTTATACTTGATGTTGATATGGAGCTACTACAATTAGTTGGACCACCTCTCATGGTGGTACTTCTACAATTTCCCCTGTGTTTGTATGAACTTCAGAGGCTTGTGATCAATGTGTATGATCGTCTCTATGCCTAGAATGTAATGTTTCCATTGATGGAATGCGTGTACAATGGAATACATTTCCTTGTCATAGGTGGGGTATTTACAGATAGTATCATAGAGTGTATCATTGTGGTATGCCACCAAATGCCTGTGTTGAGTGATAAGTGCGCCCACAACATAGTCAGATGCATCAATCTTAATGTCGAATGGTTGTTGCAGATCGAACAAGGAGAGTACTGGAGCTAAGGAAAAACGATGTTTAATATATTTGAATGCTCGTTGCTACTCCTTCCCCCACAAAACATTGTCCCTACCATCGCCCTTAGTCACCTAGCTGAAGGCCTAGTCAATATGGGAGAATCCCAACATGAACCGTCGGTAAAAATTGGCGAATCCTAAAAAGATCTGAAGCTCGGTCAATATGATCGAGGATGGACACTCACGGATGACTTGGATCTTAGATGGATCAACATGTACCTCATGCTACCTAGGTATTGGGACTTGTTCATGCCAAAAGAGCATTTTTCCAAGTTGGTATAAAGCTTGTGCTACCGTAAAGGGCTCAAAACCTCCTGAATATGTTGCATGTGATCCTCCCATGTTCTGTTGAAGATGAGGATGTCATCAAAATATACTACCACAAAGGAGTTGATGAAGGGTCTCAATACATCATCCATCAACCTCATGAAATCAGTTGGTGCATTTTTTAACCCAAATGGCATTACTAGCCATTTGTAGAGACCTTCTTTAGACTTGAAGGTTGTCTTCCAGACATCTCTTGGTTTGATGTGAACCTGGTGGTAGCCAAACTTCAGGTCAATCTTGCTAAAGAAATTTTTTCCCTTGATTTGTTCAATAAGGTCATCAATCTTGGGAATGGGATAGTGGTTCCTAACTGTGATTTTGTTTAAGGCTCTGTAATCAATGCAGAGTCACCAAGTCTTGTCCTTCTTCTGTACCAATACAATCAGGCTTCCGCAAGAGGAGGAGTTGGGTCTCATATGGCCCTTTTGAATAAGCTCTTGGATCTGACACCTGATTTCATCATTCTCCATCAGCAAGCATTGATAGACTGGTCCATTAGGTAGAGGTGCATCGGGGGTCAGATCAATTAGATGCTTGACTTGGCAGTGTGTCGATACCCCTGTAGTTGATAAGAAGAGGTCTTTGTATTATTCTATGATACCATCCACTTTATTTTTCTACAAAGAGAGGTGTTGTATAGAGGCCACGTATGTGGCAGATACCTTCTTCTTACTATGAGCACAGATCACAAAGAAGACAAACTTCCCAGTCTGTGAAATGACCCTACTGCATTTCTTAGTAGAGATTAAAGAATTAGCAGTAGGCGGTGCAACCTCTGGGATCCTGTATAATTTTCTACCCAAAGTAATAATAACATTGTGGGGTCTAGACTCATACACAGCATGACGCTTCCACAAATATGGTTTTCCTAAAATAACATCACAAAATTCAAGGGGAGAAATGTCACATAGTACCTCATCTTTGAAAGGGTTGATGTCATAGGACAAACGACATTGTTGGATGACACGAAGATCTCTTCCTTGAGGAAGCCAACTGATGGTGTAGGGTTTCGGGTGCAGTGTCATTGGCAGGTTTAGTCACTTGACAACCTCTGTTGAAATCAGGTTCTTATGGCTACCAGTGTCGACAATGAAGTGAATTGGAGCCCCCTTGACCCACATCTACAAGTGAAATAGGTGTTCCCCTTCCTCTAGTTCCTTTAGTTCTCTTGGCCAAACCTTGGTGGTAGTGACCCTGGCATTGGGTTCAGCATCGATAATTTTCTTCCCTCCTTCAGGATTTGACTCAGAATCATAATCAACCTATGACTCAGAAGCCTTGATCTCGGCCATAAGGTATTTCTTGGAGTGGCATTCGTCGATGTTGTGCCAACAAATTTTATGTTACTCACACCATTTTCCTATGTCCTTCTTCAACTTCTCATTTCCCTTATTGTGTTATAGCTTGTACGGATTGGCTTGAGGGAGGCCATAGTGACTTGGTCCCCTTCTATGTGGGTTGGGTTTTCCTTTTCCCTTCTTTGGCTGTGAGGAGTTTGTAGATCCAAAATCTTGTCGTTTATTCTTAAATGTATGCTCTATCTTGACATCATATTTATAACTTGTGCCTAATGAGGTGATGTCCATGAAATCCATTTATGTTTGAATCTATCTATGAAAAAAAATGCAGTATTTGAGCACCAGATGACACTCAGAATATTTGATACCCAATTTGGTGTGGAGGGTATGGAAAATATTGGTGAATTCTGGTACTGTCTGGTCCCTTTATTGGCGTAGGGTGGTCGATCTAGTGTATTGGTCCTCGTAGCTTCCAACAGGGAAATATTGTTCTTTAATGGTGTCCCGGAAGGAATATCATGTAGGGGACACCATAAAAATTGCAGATTCCTCCATGAGCCTTTTCTTTGAGTAGGTATCCCACCAGTATTTAACATGGGGAACAACCTTAAGGAGCGCAAAAGTGATCTTTTCTCGATCAGAAAAATTGTGGATAGAAAAATTTGCTTCGAGTAGATTTAACCATTTATCTACAAAATCTGCATCTATCATTCCTTCAAATAATGGAATATCAAAATTTACTTGTACATTGAAAGGGGTTGCATGGCTGCCTAATGAAGATGCTTCTCCCTTGGGAAACCATCGAAGGATATGCATGAAGTTTTCCATCATTTTGTTCCTTTATCATGCGAGGGCTTCCTCGAGCAACATTTTAATACGATCTCATCCGCCATAATCTTTCTTTTCGTATCCCATGGGTTTTTTTTGGGCTTAGTGTGACCGATATGGTAATGGCTCGATTGGTTCTATTCCCAAATTCTTGTACCTAGACCTTGTTAGGGACATGCACGAATAAAAATAAATGAAGAGAAAACCGCTCTAATACCACTAATCTGGATTTAGGAGAGGAAAAAACTGACTATAGATTGAATACCATAAACATAGAGATAGGAATAATAACACAAATATCCTGTGAACAATATCTTCTATTACATTAATGAAATAGGCTGAAACTGTAAAACTACAAAACTGAAACTTGCTTGAATGGTGGTAGCTATCTTTGAGAATATATGTGGTTGCTACATGCCTATTTTCGAGCACAATGGATTACAATGAGGCTCCATAGGCCCTTTTCATATTAATCATGAGTGACAAAACCCTAGACATCCAAAAACCTAACCCTAGAAGGTGAAACACCAAAAGTCATGTGGGCCCTATGGGTAAGTTGGTGTAATTTGGTACCTTAACTTCCTAGGGTCATAAAATTTTCATATGACCTACGTTTTAGGCGCGTGATAGCCTGTTGGAAAGTTATTTCATATAAATACACAATTTGCAATCAGACTCTCACTCTGTCTGCAGTTTGACTATGGAGAGCTAAAAAAACAATATTTAGGGCCCCAAAACAGCCCTGAAAGTACAAGAATATGTGTTTACATGAAAACATACAAAATAGGCTAGTTGGATTAGGTGAGAAGCCACAAGTATCCACATGGAGAATTTTTGAGGCTTCGGACAACTCCAAAAGTGTAGAAATCACAATTATAAAGCAGTACAAAAAGATATGCTGAACAAAAATGGACACAAGGAGCCAGTTGGAATAGGTGGGTGGCCACCAATATCCATCTGGACAATGACCATACATTTCCCGTGCAATGGGAGTGTTTAGTAGGTACATGTAGACACTTGGAAAGGCGCACTGTAAAATTGTCAAGAGAGTATTCAGGTACTTGTGTCGAACAAAGGACTATGATATATGCTACCAAGGAAGACCTGGAGGTGACAATGGTGAATCATATGTACATGGATTTTTTGACACCGACTGGGCTGGAGATCTGGATTGACAGAGGTTGACTAGCAAATATTTCTTCAAGATGTTTGGTGGAGAAATAAGTTGGATGAGCAAGCAACAAGAGGTCATAGACTTTTCGACAACATAAATTGAATACATGGTGGGCACTCATGGAAGAAAAGAAGCGGTATGGCTTCAAAGTTCTTGTTCAGGAATCGGGTTTGGGAAGAGATACATAAAGGTAAATTTTGATATTCAAAGTGCAATATTTCTAGTAAAGAACCCTACTTATCATTTAAAGACTAAAAACATTGATGTATAATACCATTCCATAAGAGATATGGTGGAAAGTAACAAGGTGCTACTGGAGAAAGTAGACACATTGGAAAACATAACAGACTTGTTGATTAAGTCTATGAGTACTGTGAAGTTCTCTTAGTGTAGAGAGGAAATGGACATTGTTTCCTTGCATCTGTGAACTAAACTTCAGGAATCTCTTGGTTCAACAAAGAAGAAAACAAGTGGGAGAATGTTGGGTTGTTATAGTCTTTACAGCGAAAGTCTATTCAAGGTGAATCAATTGACGATTGAGGTCGAGGTAGGTCAACAACAAGTCAAAGGTCAAGGAATTCGACCGAGTAAATTTGAAGTCGAATATATCGACGACAAGTCAACCAAAAATAATATGCATGGATCTATAACATAAGCCCTAGATTTGCGATATTTGTAGCCAATGATATGCATGGATCTGTAACTATTTTTGGGTGCCAATATTTAGGGTTTTTGCTATTGTAAATCCAATAAAGAGACATGTTGTAAGGATGAAAAGGTTGTTTTTGTTATGTGATCATAGAATTCACTTTTGCAGGTTAATACATGTGTAAGTGTAGGTTGTTGTTCATGCATATGTAGTCCAATTTGAATATAGGGTTTTTCTTGTTTTTATAAGAGGGTATGATGTCGATTGTATCTTATGTGTGGACCAAGGTTAGAAATGTAACCTCTTATTATGAATGAATAAGAAAACAAGAGAGAAGAAGGCTCAAAGGAGTGATGGTTTTCCTGGTTAAGATTTTCCAAGGTACAATCTTGGTGTACTGTGTGATTGATTGTTTTCATTTTCATTCTTGATTAAATTATTCTTCTCTTTTACTAGGATTAGTGTGGAAATTTCTTTCATTTCTTGACATACACCATGGGTTCAATGATTCCTACATCCAACATTCTGCCTATTTCTTCTTTAACCTTCTCTTTGTACTTTGGATTTAACATGTAAGGTCTCGGTTACACTGGCTTAGCACCTAGTTTCAAAGGAATATTCATCTCTCCTAAGTCCCCAATTATACCCTTAATCTCTGAGAATGGAATAGGTCTTGATATTAGTGCAATAAGTCTATAATATTCTCTACTATTTCATCACTCTGTTAATCCCCTATTTGTGCAATCATTGGATTCTCTGCCATCCCAATGTTTACCTTTCGCATATTTATTGGCTATGTGTACGCAACGGACTTAATCTCTGCCCATTCTATTTCCCATTCTCCTTCTATATCATGTATTTTCACATTCCTTGGATCTTTTTGATCTCGTTCTTCCTTAGCGACATTATAAGAGTCCAATAATGCATGGACAGTCATAAGAGTATTGTCTGCATCGCAGAGTGGTACCACCTCCATTGGCCCTTCTTTTAAGAATATCTTGATTCGAATAGCCTATAGCATTGCATATATTGATCAAGATTCATATTCAAATTTAAATTTTACCTTGAACCCTTGAGTCAAATCGTCCTAGTTGGATGTTTTTCTACACATTTCCATCTCCAGATACCAGTTCTTCGATATTTTACCCAATGCATGTATAAGCCTCTGTGTCCACTCTCTCTCTCTCTAATACTAAATTCCATAAGGTTCTTCACTAATCAATGTAACTTGTTGGATCACTCTCCCCTGTATACTTATGTGTAATAGTTTCTACCCCAGTACCAAACCTTACTTGCATTATTATTATACACTGCGACTAGTCTTCCGTCCCCTCTCTATGTGCATCTCACCATATGGTTAGAGTCACTTTTAGGACAACATCTAGCACCAATAGTGTATTATTCAAGATATAAAATAGTATGCAGAACATAAATATCTTAGCTAGAAATGACAAAGAAACAATGATATAATTAGAACAATACCATAATAATACCAGAGTAACACCATAAAGACAACTTTGATTACTTATAGCAATGTTCACTTTCCTCTTCGAGGGGGAAACCTCCAGCAGAGCAGAGATCTATTACAATAATATCCAAGACAAAATTTCGCATACACTCTACTTCTATTTATACTAAATCTATCTATCCAAAAGAACAATCTATAGGAAGATCCTTCTAGAAGCAGAAGATTCTATTATGTCTTCTTACATTTGAATTATTCTTCCTTATTGCTAGGCCTTATTAATATTGTCCTTTATTACATGTAATTATATTATTCTACCTATGTGAGGGGTTAGGGGGGTTAGGCCCCTAACATGCCCTCCCTCTTGAAAAACAACCTTGTCCTCAAGGATTTAGATGAGGGAGTTGTTGTAGAATGGTGGTGGGCTCCCATGTGGCATCTTCTGGAAATCTATCTTTACATTGAACTAACACTTCTTGGATGGTATGATGACAGAGATGACGCTCTCTGTGGGCCAATATTTCTTTTGTCTACAACCATATGAAACATTCTTAATCCAACTCAGGAAGGCCAATTTGATTTTGGCACTTAGTTCCAATCACCTTCTTTAAGCATGAAACATGAAAAACAAGATGGAGCTTCGACTGATTGGGTAGAGATAATTGATAGGCCACCAATCCCACATGAAAATGTTTTTGAAAGTGTTGATATTTGAGTTAAGTATTATTATAACATTGTAGTCAAATAAATACCTGGCCCCCTTCAATAAAATGGCATTCGAAATCACCTTGATCTGGTTTTTACTTCATGTGATTCTGAGCCATGACCAAATTGTCTTTGAGGGGAGGAAGAATAGCCTCGCGAACTGTAAGATTTTTTTCAACCTCTTGAACCTTTGAGACCCATGGCATATAGGAGAGAACTGATGGGGGATTTTGACCATAAACTGCTTCAAAATGATTCATGTGAGTAGCTATATGGTAAGATGTTTTGTACCACCATTCAGCTAAGGGTAACCATTGAGCCCACTATTTTTTCCACTCAGATGAAAAACAAATCAAATATGTTTCCAAACATTTACTGACAAATTCAGTCTCTCCATCTATTTGGGGGTGATAGGAACTACTGAGATGCAATTTGGTTCCCTGTAGCTTGAACAATTCTTGCCAAAAATTGTTGGTGAAAGTGGGGTGTCCGTCAGAGACAATATACTTAGGCATGCCATGAAGCTTGAAGATATTATCCATGAATATTTGAGACACTATGGTGGCTATCAATGGGTGTTGAAGAGAACAAAAATGAGCATATTTGGAGAGACAATCTACGACCACCATGATGACTGACTTATTGCCCGATTTAGGTAAGCCTACAATGAAATCCATAGAAATATCTTGTCAAATAGCAAAGGGAATGAGAAGCAGTTGGAGTGTGCCCAGAGATTTGATAGATTCTACCTTGTTGCATTGATAGACCTCACATTTAGCCACAAAGGTGCATATTTCTTGTTTCATACCCTCCCAGAAAAAATAATGTTTGACCCATTCATAGATTTTGGTAAACCCTGAATGCCCAATTGTGGGTAAGGCATGAAGTTCAGAAATAACTGTGGATCTATGTTGGGATTTCTTGCATAAATACAAATGGCCTTTGTAGATAATCTCTTCATTATGCCAAGAGTACCCTAGAGAAACTGAAGAATTGTGTTTCAATTAGTAGAGCAAGCTAAACATTTTGGGGTCTTGCAACCATTCCTGACAAAAAAAATGAAGCCAATATGGTACAATGAATGAGAGGTATAAAACGAACCCATCTTATTCATATTTATGGGAAAGAGCATCGTCCACTGCATTTTCCTTTACCTTCTTGTAAATGATCTCATAATCATCGCCAAATAGCTTGGTCACCCTTTTTTATTGTGTCGGGGATGAAATTCGTTGTTCCAGGAAATACTTAAGACTATGATGATCAATTTTGATTTGGAATCATTGAACCAATAAATAAGGACACCATATATCCACAACATGCAGAATATATAACATTTCCTTTTCATAAATGAATTGGCCCAAATGTCACTCTTAAAGTTGTTTGTTAGTAAAGGCCAAGGGCCTGCCATCTTGTATGAGGACGACTCCAATTCCTTTCCCATAAGAATCACATTCCAATATGAATGCATTTMTGAAGTATGGTAGAGTTAGGACAGGGGTCAAGCACATAGTATATTTTAAGTCTTGGAAGGCATGGTCTGCAACTAAAGTCCAAGTGAAAGCATTCTTTTTAAGGAGGAAAGTGAGAGGAGCTTCAGTATTTCCATAAMTCTAAACATACATCCTATAATAGCCCATTAAACTTGTTATTCYCTAAAGTTGCACTCGACTGGTAAGGGAAATCTAGAGCATCATTGATTTTATTTCAAAATGTTTTTGAGGGTTTATGATTTGGTTTTGGTATAATGGTTGAAAACTGGGTCAAGTTTACAGCATGGCATGAAAATCAAGATTAAAACATTGCATATCCAATTAGCTGAATAATAGGTAGGTACATAGATGGAGTAAACCAATTCAAGAAAAAGGAAAGTGAAATCTTCAATTTGTCAATTTCAGAAAGTTTAGTTTCAATATATTATAAAGAAACAGGGGYATCATCTTGAAATCATTACTTGAAAGATTATCTCTACAGCAAAATCTTCACTGTATAAATTAACATTCAAGAATCAAAAGCATCACAATTTGAATAATAAATTCAAGCATGAAAAATGAAATAACAGAGTAGAAAAAAGAAGGTCTAACCATTCATAGCCTTTGCTATTAAGTGTCAATTAAACATACATGCCTTTTACAATAATCTCCACAAAAAGTTTCTCTAGATCTCCAAATTTTCGACCACTTCTGTCTATTTAAACTATCTATAAAACTTCCAAATCCTATTATCTAGAACAACTTTAAATGACTAGAATAAAAAAGTATCCAGATCCTAAATTATTTCACTCAAAATGAGCTTCTACCTCCAAAATAGTCCACAGCTCAACTACTTGATATAACAAACATTGCCAGCATTACATTTGACTCTACAAAATAGGGATTTTGTTTGACTCTGTACAACAGATCGAAGTCTTAGCATCTCCTTGATAAAAACGAGTAATTATTTTCCATATCTCCTGGAGAACCTTTAAACAAAATTGTAACCAATCTTCATGTTACCTTTAGGATAAAATCGCAGCAATGGCTTTGGTGTTTTTCTGCTTGAGATTTGTGGTTAACACAACATTGTGCCAGTAAAGTCTGAAACTGATTTCCATGAGTTCCTTAAGCAATGCCCTTTTCTCCTTCTTATTCTTTTTAAGACTTTGAATTCTTTCTTGCTGGCGAGCATTCCACTGTTTTATCTGCATCTTTTCCTTCTTTAATTGCTTTATGGTTTTCTGAAATTCTTTAATCTTTTCCTTATCAGTTCTTATCTCGACCCTAAATCCTGAACAATCTTCAGAGGGTGCAATTTCATTCAAATTTAAAGTAACAGAGGGTTCTTTGGCTTTAACCTGGTATTTTGAGATTAATTCTGAGCTATGTTCTTCTTCAGAACTTGATGAATCCATAGCTCCAGGTACATCTGGTAAGTAATCTGAATCTTCCAAGTAATCCTATTTTTCTTCAGGGAATTCATTGATGCCTTTAGCCATCTCTTTAGCCTTAGCTAATCTAGTTGAATCTCTCGTTACAGGGCCTGTAGGTGGTGTAAGTTTTCCCTTTCCTTTGCTGACAGATTTCTTGGGAAATGGAGTCTTTTTTGCTCTTTTCTTGGTGCTAGTTTCAACATCCTCAGAATCATCTTTTATGATTATGGTGTTTTATTCTTTAATTGTCGTATTTAACATTGCCTTTGATTTCAACTTGTACTTATTAGTATCCCTGGTTGAATTTCTCTGAGGTTTTTGTGATACACGCGCACCTTTATTCCTTTTTCCTTTGATTGCAATGTTCCTTTTGCTAGTCGATGGCATTTCAAACTTGACTGTAGTTTGAGCAATGAGATCATTATATGACTCTGTCTCTCCTTTGAAATCTTCCTCAGGAAGCATTTCAATTTCAGGCTCCCATCTAGGTCTCTTACTTTTTCTCTTCTTAGTTACCTTGATATCATAAGATTCATATTTCACAGGGTTTTCATCAGAAATATCTCGACTCTGTTTAATAGTTTTCCTCCCTCTGGACTTTTTCGGCTTATTGGATTGAGTGATAGGTTTTAAGGATTCAGTGAGCCAATTCAAGGGCTTTTGTAATTAGTTCAGGGAAGACATGACTAGGGTTTTAATCATGACTTGATGGAACAAACTGCCTTTGGCATTAGTGGAAATCGACTGCACTTTCTTGGACATTTTTGTCAAACTTTTAAGTAGGAAATAAGAAATATTTAAAGGGTATTCACTGTTTAGATGCATCAGTATTCTGATATGGTAGATGTAGACCAAAGAAAACCTCCCTTCGCAGGTTATGTATCTGTGAATCACCACCAGAGCAGTGTGCCACTCAGGTCGAACCCAGCTGCGAGGTATTCCCCTTCTCCAATCTAGATTCTACTTATCTGGAAGGAGGAATTGATTTACAAATTTGGTAACCACGTGCTCCTTCTTCCACCATCTTTCCCCTCCAACCATGAGCTTGGAAGCCTTGGCTATAGTTTGCTCTGTCACCAACATCAACATTTTACTGATTTCAACCTCATGACCATCGAAGTTCAAAGCAAATTCCATTGAAACCTTCTCGCCATAACCTTGAAATGTGGTGAGGAACTCAAACCATGCGACATCTCTGAATCTTTGGGCCATCTGAGGGTAGGCTTCAAGAAGTTCGGCACCTTCTAGTTCGATTCTGGCAACTTGTCCGCTCCTCTTTGGTGCCATTAAACTCAATTCTGCAATCGTCGTCCTCGGGTTCCAAATTTAATACTTGCAATTCTTGGTATACTCTGTTGCTTTGAATGAACACCTGTATTTCTCCTTGCAAGGATGGATTAAACCAACTCAAACTAGTCACATATAATAATCATTAAACAACAGGTGATTTTGAAATGAACCCTGCACGCGTGCATAGCAATTATGTTCTGAACCTGCTGGATTTAGAAATGATTACCAAACTTTCGTGGGAACACACGAACTCTTAACTCATGAATCTTGTTATCATAACTAAATCGGGATAGCAGGCGCAAATTATGGCATGATTATTTGGCGCTACGGGAATAGGCTTATTCCCATAGCGTGTTTGACAACTTGAAATTTGAAAATTCCAAAAGCATAAAAGGAGACACTTCTAGTTTAAACAATGTTTTTCATAATCAAACTTAAATAAATCATCAAAGATTATAATGCAAACCATGAAACATCCAAAATCTAAAAATAGAAAACAACTGAAAGCGAAAAATGAGGGATGGGTAAGGAGGGTTTAGGATAAGGGTTTCTCACTAAACCAAGACAAAATTAGAGACTAACATTGGCTCCTTATGGGGATGGAGTTTTGATCCTAAACTCCAAGAACTGCAGACCATTGCCTTTCCTTTATCTCTGATTCATTGATTCCCCTGTGTCTGTCTGTCTTTTATTCTCTACATAACTGTAAAAGCAAGTCCATTGGGTATATGGAGTCTTTATTGAAAGAAAACCTACTGTACTAACTCTAACCTGTCACACTTTTAGATGAAATAATGATTCAAGAACCTCCCATTCACTCGGCCCCCAAAAATTTCAGTGTTATCTAAATTATGTAGGAGAAAAGTGTTATTGTTCATTACCTTAGTTATCCTGAAAGGACCATACCACAGATTATCAAACTTTATGTGTTTTTCTTTATCTTCTCTCCTGGCATCCCATCTCAATACCAAATCTCCTTCATTGAAAACATCTTTCTTGGTTCCTTTATCAAATGTAGCCTTGATTTTGTTCTGATGAGCAGTAGCTTTCTGGTTAACCTGTTCTCTGGCCTGTTGAACTTCAATGAGCTAAAAAAACCTTCTTTGTACATCATTGGGTTCTTCCTGTTCTTCTTGCAGAAACTTCAAAACTGGTAGGCCCAATTGAGTTGGAAGGATAGATTTTGTGCCATATACCATCTGGAAGGGAGATGTCCCAATAGCTTTCTTGTTGCTGATGCGATCAGCCCATAAAGAAAATTTCAACTTAGAATCCCATCTTTTTTAATTTTCTGCCAGCAACTTTTTGATAATCCTTACCAGTGTCTTATTGGAAGATTCAGCCAATCTGTTCCCTTGGGGGTAGTAGGGAGTAGAATGAACCAATTTGATATTGTATTTATTGCATAATTCAAGCATGGAATTCGACTTAAAATCCTGTGCATTATCAGTGACCAACTTTTTAGGACAACCAAACCTGGAAAAATATATCCCTCTAGAAATTCCATGATTACCTTGTCTGTAGTATTTCGAGTCGGAATTGCTTCTATCCACTTTGTAAAGTAATCGGTGGCCATAAGAATCCACCTATGTTTCCCTGATGAAGTGGGATTAATCTCTCCAATGAAATCTAATACCCACTGTTGGAGTGGTCCATGGGCAATGATTGGTTTTAGAGGCATAGATATAAGTTTCTGCTTCCCGACAAATTTTTGATAGGGTTCACATGCCTTGACCTGAGAAAAAATATCTAAGAATAGAACTAGCCAATAATAGCCTGCTCTCATAATTTTGAAGGAAGTAGCCTTCCAATGATGATGACCTCTGCAGACACCATGATGCAGATCTTGAAAGATTTGTTTAGCCTCCTTTTCATCCACACATCTCAACAGAAATCCATTGGGATCTTTCCAAAACAAGGTCTGATCAACAATACATTATTTTACAGCTCTCAACTTTAAGGATCTGTATTTTGATTTATCCAATTCTGGAGGAGATTGAAAATTCAGCAAGAAAAATACAATGTCTTTATACCATTCTAAAGAAACATACTTGTTGTTTATTTTTAAATCAATTTATTCATTCTGAACAGAAGAGTCCGGTGTCAGATCTTAAAGATGGTATAATCCAATTGCTTTGTAATTGGATTCCGTAATTAATTTGGCGAGGCCTTGTCCCTTTATCAGTTGGGTAGGCTTTATGGTGAAATCGTATTCCAAGATTTTGGTTATCCATTTCCCCCTCTTACCTTCACAATCTAGATGAACCAATATTTATTTGACTGCACTATTTGGGACATAAGCAGTAATTTTTGATTGAAGAATATACACTCTGAAAGATTTTAAAGCCTTCACTAAGGCATAAGCCTGTTTTTCTACTAGATCATACTTCAATTCAGAATCCCTAAGGGTTTTGCTAAAGAATGAGATAGGTGGCTCGTGACCTTGTTCATTTGTTTGTAGAAGAACAACGGCTATGGTATTTTCTTATGCAAATGAAAAAATCATGAACTCTTTAGAAAAATCTGGGCTAATTAGAACAGGTCCCTGAACAATAACCTGTTTGATCTTTTCGAAGGATTCTCTTGCCTCCAGTATCCACTTAATTTCTACATCCTTTTTCAACATGTCAGTGATGTATTTGACAATCTTTGCAAAGTTAGGTATAAACCTCCTTAAAAAATTAATCTTACCAATGAAGGACTGAATGGACTTTTTATTTCTCGGAATATCGATTAGCTGAATAGCCTTTACTCTTTCTAGATCTATTTTAATTCCTTCAGGCGAAACAATGTGTCCAAGAATATTACCTTCCTTCATGGAAAAATGTGATTTTTTGGGATTGAGTGATATGTCATACTTCCTGCATTTCTCAAAGGTCTTCTTCAAATGTTGTAAATGTTCTTCATCTGATGTTGAAAATACAGTGATGTCATCAAGGTAAATTACCACAAACCTGTCTTTCTCGCCAATGAAAGCTATATCCATAGCTCTTTGAAATGTAGCTCCAACGTTCATCAACCCAAAAGGCATCTTTTCGTACATAAAGGTGCCCCAAGGAGTGGTAAAAGTTGTTTTCTTTTTGTCTTCTTCCATTATTGATATTTGATTGTACCCTGAATATCCATTTAGCATAGAAATTATCTTTGTGCCAACAACCTTTTGTAAGATAGAATCCATTTTTGGTAATGGATAATTGTCTTTCAGAGAACACATGTTCAGATTCCGGAAATCTACACAGAGCCTTATCTCTCCATTCTTTTTCCTGACGGGCACAAGGTTTGCTACCCATTCTAAGTATCTTAGTGGCACTATGATTTTTGCTTCTAGCAGCCTCTTCAATTCCTTTTCTATTATTGGTAACAGTAAAGGATTGAATTGTTTGAATTTATGTTTTACAGGTTTTGATCTAGGTTTCAGAGGGATTTTATGCTAAATAATTTCTTTATCAAACACTTTCAGATCTTCATAAGACCAGGCGAATATATCTGAATATTGTTTCATTAATTCAATATACGCTTCCTTCTACTTTTTTGATAGTTTCCTGTATACTTTTACCAACCTGGGATTTGCATCTGAACTAATGTCATAGTCTTCCATCTTTGTTTCTTTTGTTTGGATAACAACCTTCTTGGAGACATCATTATGATCGAACAACCTTTCTAATGGAACCAAAACTTTAGGCAGATGATTTTCCTTCAATTCGATGATCTTGTGACCAACAATAGTATCTTGAAGAATTTCTACAGTGTGTATTTCTGCTTCTGCATCTTCGTCATCTTGATCAATTAAAATATTAGAAAACTCTTCAATGGTTTTCATAAATATCTGAATTTCTTCATCATATTTAAAAACCTCCCAATGTTTTATATTATCTGGAATTGAAGGTTTTTGTCTGACTTCAATCTGAAACTTCAGATTAGGAAACATCAAAGTTTTAAAATTTCTTGTTGTAAATGCCAAAGAATCAGCCTGCTGGTTTAAATCCCTGTGAACAAAAGTAATATTGAATGCTAAGAAGAAATTATACATATAATCCCACACCTCATTTCTGTATTGTTTCAATCTTTATTGTTTGGTTTGATATATGTTTCTAACCTGATGAACAATAAGTTCGGAGTCTCAAAAAATAGACAACTTATTTATTCCCATGTCTCTTGTGGCTTTCAAACCTAACAACAAAGCTTCATAGTCATTGATGTTATTAGTGGTGTCAAAGTCAAGTTTATATCACATTGGAATAACCTCCTTGGTAGGGGAAATGAAGACAATACCAGCTATGGAACCTTCTTTAGAACAAGCCCCATCAAAATACATTTTCCAAACAAAATGGTCTTCACTATCTCCTACTACAGTTATTGACTTTCTAATTGATACCTCTGCCATTTCCTCATCCATATGAAAAATAGAAGAACCCAGATCATCTTCTACAACATATATAGGGTGATTAGTGGGATTATCATGATTACATACCAAATAAGCCAGTCTGATTTCTCTGTATAATCTCCGTTGTTCGCCACCAAAAACAGGTATGGTTTCATAGCTTAGGTCCATCTGCAGAGTGCCACCTACCTTTTTAGCCCAAGATCTTGAAATAAGCATCCCAAATTTTGGTGGTATGTCAGCCACAATAACATCTAACACCACACTCTTCATAGGTAATTAGGAAAGAGTTACGACCACATCTTTCCTAAGCCCAAGATATTTGACTTTCTTGGAATCAAAAGAATATAGATCATGATATGGTCTAGTAATGTCTAGCTCTAATTCTTCCATCACCACCTTAGCCATGACATTATGCGAAGCACAAGAATCCATTAAGAAATTATGCAGTATCTTGTCATGAATATTTAGTGAAATGTAAAAAGGTGGAGAGGCATCAATTTTGTCTTCAATGTGAGGTCCAATAGTAATGGTAGGGTTTTCATCTTCAAGGTTGACTATATCTGAGAAGGTAACATGAGCTGGAGCTTTTAGAGCCTTAAAGAGAGTTTTTCTGAATGGTTTTGTTTTCAGAAGTTCTAATAATGGTACTGGAATCTTGATTTTGTTGATTTCATGTTCTAGATTGAAAGCAAAGACATTTTTATCTGGTTCTCTTATATCAACAGTGCTATTTTTGACAGGTTGCTTCAATGAATGATCCGCTTGAACATTGGGAACACCTTTGATTTCCCTTGTCTTACCTGAAGTACTGGCTTTCTTTGTAGAAATAGGTATATCTGCTTTAGGTGCCTGAGAACTAGATCTGAGATTTTATCCTTTCCCTGTAGATTCATGATGGACAATCTCCTCTCCATCCCCTTCCTCAAACTGATTTGCAATCAAAGTATCTTCATATTCTTTCTTTGTTACATGTAAAGGAGATGATTCAGAATCAGTCAAGTGAACTACAGAGTCTTCTTCTGTACCATCATTATCTTCCTCCTCATCTACTGCATTATTCTGAAAAGGAGGTAACACCTTTTGGTCATCTTGATTTTTTCTTTCTCTTGGTAAAATCTGGGGTACATTGTTTGGTCTCTTGAATTGATTTGGATTTCTATAACCGCCCTCCTGTGCAGGTCTATTGGGTTGTTTTTGTTCCATATTCAACCTTTCCATATCATATGTAAAAGTTTTCAACATCTTTGTCATTTCATCCATTTTAATATCAGATGTTGAATTAGAAGATGAAGGCAACTCTTCTTTTTTCTTTTTTCTTTTTTCTATCTCTATCATTTCTGGATTTCAATTTGTCTACTGCTAATATGTTTGATTCCACCTCAATGGATACATCTTGAATTAGGTTGAGGGTAGTGGCTCTTCTTTCTCTAAGCAATAAGGAAAATCCAACATCAAATGCATTGGCAAAAGTGATTTTAGCTGATGCCTCTGAAGGTTTTATCTCTTCTGGAATTTTATCGTACATTAGGTTGAACCTTTTGGTAAAATCAGGAATTGATCCTCCTTGTTTCCTCCTTAAAGAACCAAATTCAGTAAGGTAATACTGAAAATCTTTTTTATCTTCCCATCGATTGAGAAAGGCCTCATCTAAAGCTACAATATCAACTGTTGAATTAGCAGGCAAACTCCTGAACCACTTTCTCGCTTCCCCATCTAAACTTTGTACGAATAATCTCATCCATACATCAACATGCTCTACATTAAAATTGTCTGCAAAACTATAAAATGAACTCAAATGCTCTTCAATAGTAACTGATCCTTCTCCATTAAATATGGGCAAATATCTCATATAATCATTTGGTGGAAAAGCATAAATGACTTGAGGGAATACTAGGGGAGCATACTTAGCTGCAACTATTTGGTCCATTATATCCGAGGCCATATTAGTTGTGTTCAAAGCTTAGGGGGTAAGAAATACTGGTGATGTTGTGGGTGAAACAATCCCTTGTATATTACAACTTATATGTATTGTGCCTAAACCTTGTCTTTCAACATATGGAGATTTCTCTTCTGGACTATGATCAGCTAATGGACTGAGAAACAGAGGATTATCAAAATAACAATAATGTGTTTCGAAATATTCAAATGAGAAAGATTCACAAGATGACGAAGAAGTCTTTGTTTCACTCTTAACACTTGTGCTGGGAACTCTCAAATATCTAGTTTCAAACAACAAGTATGGATATTCCTGTTTAATAAGTGCAATAAGCAACTTCGTTTGTTCTGAAATTAATTCTGAAACATTTGTTGGGAATGAAACTGTATGAGACTCAACAAAAGGCTTAATTTCACTTCCAGGTTTCAAATATTCATTTGCTTGGGTTTTAATGATCTCAGAAGATTCTGCCTGAGAAATTTCTTAAGATAATTTCCCTTTTGAATGTTAATACTAACCAGGAAGAACTTTAGTCTTTCTTAGTATTTTTTCAGGGTCTAGCACTGCTGCTACAGGCTCGGGATCTGGATTTTTCCTTGTTACTGGTCTCTTATTTCATGGTGGATGATTTTTTGGAATTTTAGGTCCTTTACCTTCTTTCTTAGGAGCCTGAATTACTACAGAGTAGTCTCCAGGTGAATAATCACAGTCTTTAGAAAATGTCCAAAATCTTCTTCACCATCAAGATCTGAATCTAAAATTGTCGTTTCCCCAAGGAAGTTATCTTCGTTTCTTCTCTCCCCGACAACGACGCCAAAAATGTTAGTCCCTAAAGTTGCACTCGACCGGTAAGGGCAAGCTAGGGAATCATTGATTTTATTTCAAATTTTTTTTTAGGGTTTATGACTTGGTTTTGGTATAATGATTGAAAACTGGGTCAAGTTTACAGCATGGCATGAAAATCAAGGTTAAAACATTGCATATCCAATTAGCTGAATAATAGGTAGGTACGTAGATGGAGTAAACCAATTCAAGAAAAAGGAAAGTGAAATATTCAATTTTTCAATTTCACAAAGTTTAGTTTCAATATATTATAAAGAAACATGGGTATCAGCTTGAAATCATTACTTGAAAGATTATCTCTACAGAAAAATCTTCACTGTATAAATTAACATTCAAGAATCAAAAGCATCGTAATTTAAATAATAAATTCAAGCATGAAAAATGAAACAACAAAGTAGAAAAAAGAAGGTCTAACCATCCATGTGCCTTTGCTATTAAGTGTCAATTGAACATACATTCCTTTTACAGTAATCTCCATAAAAAGTTTCTCTAGATCTCCAAAATTTTTACCACCATATGATATGTCTTCTGTCTATTTAAACTATCTATAAAACTTCCAGATCCTATTATCTAGAACAACTTTAAATGACTAGAATAAAAAAGTATCCAGATCCTAAATTATTTCACTCAAAATGAGCTTCTACCTCCAAAATAGTCCACACCTCAACTGCTTGATATAAAAAACATTGCTAGCATTACATTTGACTCTACAAAATAGGGATTTTGTTTAACTCTGTAGAGCAGATCGAAGTCTTAGAATCTCCTTGATCAAAATGAGTAATTATTTGCCATATCTCCTAGAGAACCTTTAAACAAAATTGTAACCAATCTTCATGTTACCTTTAGGATAAAATTGCAGCAGTGGCTTTGGCGTTTTTCTTCTTGAGCTTTGTGGTTAACACAACATTGTGCTAGTAAAGTCTGAAATTGATTTCCATGAGTTCCTTAAGAAATGCCCTTTTCTCCTTCTTCTTCTTTTTAAGACTTTGGATTCTTTCTTTCTAGCGAGCATTCCATTGTTCCATCCGCATCTTTTCCTTCTTTAATTGCTTTATGGTTTTTTGAAATTCTTTAATCTTTTCCTTATCAGTTTTATCTCGACCCTGAATCCTAAATAATCTTCAGAGGGTGAAGTTTCATTCAGATTTAAAGTAACACTGGGTTCTTTGGATTTAACCTAGTATTTTGAGATTAATTCTGAGCTATGTTCTTCTTCAGAACTTGATGAATCCATAGCTCCAGGTACATCTGGTAAGTAATCTGAGTCTTCCAAGTAATCATGTTTCTCTTTAGGGAATTCACTGATGCCTTTAGCCATGTCTTTAGCCTTAACTAATCTAGTTGAAGCTCTCGTTACAGGGCCTGTAGGTGGTGTAAGTTTTCCCTTTCCTTTGTTGGCATATTTCTTGGGAAATGGATTATTTTTTGCTCTTTTCCCGGTGCTTGTTTCAACATCCTCAGAATCATCTTCTATGACTATGGTGTTTTCTTCTTTAATTTATGGATTGAACATCGCCTTTGAGTTCATCCTGTACTTATTAGTATCCCTGGTTGAATTTCTATGAGGTTTTTGTGATACCCACGCACCTTTACTCCTTTTTCCTTTGATTGCAACATTCCTTTTGCTGGTCGATGGCATTTCAAACTTAACTTTAGTTTGAGCAATGAGATCATTATCTGACTCTGTCTCTCCTTTGACATCTTCCTCAGTAATCATTTCAATTTCGAGCTCCCATATAGGTCTCTTACTTCTACTCTTCTTAGTTACCTTGATATCAGAAGATTCATCTTTCACAGGGTTTTCATCAGAAATATCTCGACTCTGTTTAATAGTTTTCCTCCCTCTGCCCTTTTTTGGCTTATGTATTGAGTGATAGGTTTTAAGGATTCAATGAGCCAATTTCAAGGCTTCTGTAATTCGTTCAGGGCAGACATGACTAGGGTTTTAATCATGACTTGATGGAACAAACTGTCTTTGCATTAGTGGAAATCGACTACACTTTCTTGGACATTTTTGTCAAAATTTAAGCAGGAAATAAGGAAGATTTAAAGTGTAGTCACTATTTAGATGCATCAGTATTCTGATATGGTAGGTGTAGACCAAAGAAAACCTCCCTTCGTAGGTTATGTATCTATGAATCACCACCAGAGCAGTGTGCCATTCGGGTTGAACCTAGCTGCGAGGTATTCCCCTTCTCCAATCTGGATTCTTCTTATCAGGAAGGAGGAATTGATTTACAAATTCGGTAACCACGTGCTCCTTCCATCATCTTTCCCCTCCAACCACGAGCCTACAGGCCTTGGCTATAGTTTTCTTTGTCACCAATATCAACATTTTATTGATTTCAACCTCATGACCATCGAAGTTCAAAGAAAATTCCATTGAAACTTGGTCTTCATAACCTTGAAATGTGGTGAGGAACTCAAACCACCTGGCATCTCTGAATCTTTGGTCCATCTGAGGGTAGGCTTCAAGAAGTTCAGCACCTTCTGGTTCGATTCTGGCAACTTGTCCACTCCTCTTTGGCGCCATTAAACTCAATTCTGCAACCGTCGTCCGCGGGTTCCTAATTTAATACCTGCAATTGTTGGTATACTCTGTTGCTTTGAATGAATACCTGTATTTCTCTCTGAAAGGATGAATTAAACCAACTCGAACCGATCACATATAATAATCATTAAACAACAGGTGATTTTGAAATGAACCCTGCGTGCGTGCATAGCAATTATGTTCTGAACCTGTTGGATTTAGAAATGATTACCAAAATTTCGTGGGAACACACAAACTCTTAACTCGTGAATCTTGTTATCATAACTAAATCAGGATAGTGAGCACAAGTTATGGCATGATTATTTGGCACTACAGGAATAGGCTTATTCCCATAGTGTGTTTGACAACTTGAAATTTGAAAATTCCAATGGCATAAAAGGAGACACTTCCAGTTTAAACAATGTTTTTCATAATCAAACTTAAATAAATCATCAAATATTATATGGCAAACCATGAAATATCCAAAATCTAAAAATAGAAAATAGCTGAAAGCGGAAAATGAGGCATGGGTAAGGAGGGTTTAGGACAAGGGTTTCTCACTAAACCAAGAAAAAATTAGAGACTAAAAAAACCCATAAAACCATGCAATATCTTAATAGTTTTAGGGCGAGGCCAATATTTCATAGATTCAATTTTCTTAAGATCCGCTTGGACACCATCCTTGCTGACAATATGACCCGGGTATTCCTTTTCTGAGGAACCAAAGGGACATTTAGATTGTTTGAGGAAACATTGGTTCTTAGAGAGTATATGGAGAACTTGATTCACCTGGGAGATATGGGATGGCCAATTTTTACTGTAGATGATAATATCATTAAAGAAAACTAAGAAAAAATTACGGAGAAAAGGACGGAAGACATGATTCATAAGACTTTGGAAAGTAGAAGGAGAATTACACAATACAAATGGAATTAACAAGAATTTATAATGACCATAATGAGTGAAAAATGAAGTCTTGGGAATGTCTGCTTCTTTCATACAGATCTGGTGGTAGCCAGAACGAAGATCCAATTTGGTGAAGTACTTAGTAGCCCTCAATTCATCCAAGAGGTCATCAATGACAGGAATGGGGAATTTTTTTTTTAATTGTGAGTTTTTTGAGGGTGTGTAAATCATGACATATGCACCAAATACCTTCTTTATTTAGTACCATGACCATAAGGGAAGAATAGGGTCTAGCATTGGGAAGGATAACACCAAATTCTAGTAATTCATGAACAATTTTCTCAATTTCATTCTTCTAGGAAAAGGGATGGCGATAAGGCCAAACATTGGGAGGATGACTTCTCAAGATGAGAGGGATGGAATGATAATGGAATCCACGAGAATGGGGAATTTCCTTGGGGGTGGTAAAAACAACTTGGTGGCAGGAGAGGATATATTGCAGGTCAGGATGCATAGAAGGTGTCTCAACAACATGAATGGAGTGTATTTGGCATATAATTCCAGAATGAACTTTTTTGAAGATATTTTCCATGCGATGGGAACTAATGATCTTAGGGGAGCCTGTTGTGATGCCTTGGAACTTATACTATTGTCCCTCCTATTGGAATTGCATGGTTAAGTCCTTAAAATCCATGATGATGGGCCCTAGAGTGTGTAACTATTTGGAACCAAGAACAATGTCAAAACCACCCATTTATATAGAAAACATATGGGATTTTAGGTGATACTTACCAATTTGGATTTGCACATTGTCACATCATCCTCCACATCTCATGGAACCACCATCGGAAATCATGATTTGAAAATTATTGATGACACGAATGTAACAATTGAATTCTTGGGAAATGTGGAGATGAATAAAGTTATGTGTGCTACCACTATCCACAAGGATTATGAATTTCCTATTTTTTATGTAACCAATTAATTTGACAGTTTGGGAAGAAGAAAAGTTAGTGAGGGAATTAAGTGAAATCACCGGGTGGATGTCTAATGAGTCAAAGGGTGGGGTGAGGTCAGATGGCGGTGGTAGTTCCTCCACAGGAGGAACAACGACAACTTCTTCATAAATATTTTCAGTCACAACCATAAAAATATTTTTTCCTTACACTTGTGCCCGGGAAAATATTTGTTATCACAATTTTAACAAAGACCCTTGAGTTAACGTTCATCCCTTTCATCCCTGGTTAATTTATGGATCCTGAGGGGAGTGGAAGGAGGGGAAAAATTGGTGGTTTTAGGGTGAGGAGGAAAGGAGGATTTGTGGGTCTGGGAGGATAAAATATATTGGCATTCCTTGGCTTATTGAGTAGCTTCCAACCAAGTTTGGGGGCATTCCATGAGAAAATGGGCACCAATTTCATCTTTGAGGCCAGTGATAAAGCATTCCCTAAAGAATGCATCTGACATGCCTTCCTTTATGGCATCCAAGTGCTCAAATGAAACAATAAAGTATTGCACTATCCCATA
>ML798358.1:157076-185332 GCA_009831015.1 Picea engelmannii | reverse complement strand
AGAAATCAAGGCATTGAGTTATTGAGCTTGTGTGGTAGTCATTTGGACAAATGAGTAGGAAAATTGTATAGGGGAAACAAAAGGGGTCTAGAGGGGTGGGCGAGACCATGGAGAAAAAGGGTGTCAAATGATAGGTACCACTGCGATCACAGAAAAAAGGGGGATCCAAAGGGATAGGAGCCAAATAAGGGTGTTAGAGATAGGTCAGGTCCACAAAAACAAATTGTGTTAAAAATAATAGGTATCACATGAACTGGGGTGAAGAGAGGAACCTAGTGGGATAGGTCCCAAATAAGTGTGTTGGCAGGAGCACTATACTATTTTTATTTTACTCCAGTGGAGTTATACTCCAACTTGAATAATACTACAGTGAAAAAATGCCCAAATTCTTAACAAGAAGAAAATTGTAGTAATTTTGCAACCATAATGCAGAAGGAAACGTTACGTAGCAGTAGAGCTTGTTTGTTCTTTTTTTTTGTTTTTGTCCCTAGGGATAGGATATTCAGGGTTTCTACAGGAAAGGGATTTCTCTGTGCTATATCTCTATGATATACATGCGAGGTCCAATAGTAGTACACGTCCTAATATCTCATGGCACCAACTAAGGAGACTAGACTGTTCCCTTAGTTATACTACCCAACTACCCAGGGAATAGACAATATATTCCCGAGTGTTGTTCTCGGTGGCACTATAGCAGTCATGCGACCGATCGGTTTATCTATGGAGGGATTCAGGAGATATAGGCTCATCAGCATACATGTGTTGTCTGATGCGCTACCACTCGAAGGGGTACCAACGGGGGTTACAAGGGTGGCCAATAGATGTGCGCTTAAGTGCCACTTGTATTTCCTGCATGTATGACTCCCTGACCATGGGTTTATACGTGTAATGAAATATCTATGTAGCTTTAAGAAGCCAGAATACGTCTCTACCCAGAAAAAAAATTAACCCATAATTTTTTGCCAAGGAATGTGCTTTGATACCACTTGTAGTATTCCAAATATAAATAATATGTAGAACATAAATATTTTCGCTAGAAATATTAGAGAGACAATGATATAATCAGAACAATACTAGAATAATACCAGAATAACACCAGAATGAGCACTTTGATTACTAATAGAAATGTTCACTTGCCTCTTCGAGGGGGAAACCTCCAACAAAGAGGAGATCTATTACAATAATATCCAAGAAAATATTTCGCATACCCTCTACTTCTATTTATACTAAAACTATCTATCCAAAAGAACAATCTAGAGGAAGATCCTTCTAAAAGAGAAAGCTTCTATTAGGTCTTCTTAAATTTGACTTATTCTTCCTTATTGCTAGGCCTTATTAATATTGGACTTTATTACATGGAATTATATTATTCTACCTACATGAGGGGTTAGGAAGGTTAGGTCCCTAACAAATATCCTTTGTTGTTCGGGTACCTAACTCAAACGCTTTTACAAAAAAACTTATATTGGTCAATCCATCATACCTAGGTGGATCACATAACTTTGTTCCAATTTAGTGCAAGAATCTTGTCATGCTTTCCCATTGTCTAGTTGATACTTCATGCATCATTTTCTACCAATGATCTAGACCTTCCTCTAAATCTTATGCACATAAACTGATACATCTCCAACTTAGCACACCATCTGCAGTGGGGTTTACATAATCATCCATCTTCGCAGTCATGTTATACAATTTGTTAATTTCGTTTCCTTTTTTTGGCTCTATGTATCTCTTTCCTTTTGTTGGGTCCAATGGTGAAATCACTTTCAAGTCTCCAAATTCAAATATCATTTCCCTCTATTTCAGATTAATAATCGCATGATTATCAAATTCTCATTCAATTCCCATTAGTCATGGATATGGTTGATTATCATCCACAATCTCAATAACTTCAAGGTTTGTTGTGTTTCGCACCCCATCTATGTTCACAGGTACTCTTGTCAATCAACCAATCGGTACTATCTTGTGCTAATTTGTGAGCCTTAACTGAACAAGAGACCAAATCAACATGGGATTTCCCATCATCTCCCAGGTATGTAGACAAACAAATGTTTTCTTGGGTCCTCTAACCCAACCCACTAGAACTTTGGCAATATTAGGGTATTATCTACCCCAACCATCTTTGTTTTTTGTAGTACCTTCTCTTGGTGATGCTAGTTGATTTTGACTCTACACATTTCTTCCACTGCTTTTATTTCTACTACTCTGTCGTGCCTTACTAACTATAAGTCCTTTTGATAAGTATTCAACTATTTTCTCATATTATGGTGACACACGGGGGGTCATGGATTTGATACAATATCTATTCTGAGTAGGAATTAATGGCTATTCTATTATAGGACTGGATTGGAGGCCCTCCTTCTCTCATTTTATGTGTGCTATCTCCATGATTTGGACTAGTATGAAAGGTCCTCTCCACTCTAGATCACTATGTGAATCTCCTTTATTAGCTCCAGTATTTCATCTATTGTACCTCATTCCACTGTGAAATGCTCCAAACTTGTATTCTTCATATGATACAACCTCTTTAGTTCTTTGCATCCTAACTCCCTCTCTTCCTTCTTTATTTCTTCCTTCACTATCTTATGTCCTCGGACTATCCTCTTATCATCCCCTGGTTCCCCTATTTTCATGAGCCCCTTATCAGTTAGAATCCATGGTCATTACGCACTTGTCACACAACAACATATTTATCCACATACCCAATGATTTCATGAACCTTCCACGCGGACCTTTAAAGAAGTCCCTTTCTGCAACATTGTATGACTAGGTACAATCTACTACAAATTATGTAATATATCCTCCTAATATACTATCCAACCATAAATCAAGTGCAAGATTAGTTTGATTACTTACATAATTCAGTTGTGTTACCAACTGAGGAGTCTAATTCCTCAGCGTTACAATTCGGTACTTTCCAGTGTTCTCCACTAATCTTTCTAGCCACTCAGTCAAAATAATCGAAAATCCACCAAAGAAAATTTTATGTAGTTCTATGTACACATGCCTTTGCATCCATTTCTCATTTATCATTCAAGGTTTTCTATTCTCTTTCCAATCGAACTCTCGTTCCTTCCCCTCCAACCATTCTAAGATCTCTTTCTTAGTCAACCTTCAAAACATTCCCTCAATCATAGATTATAGGTCTCAGAAATAGAACCGTTTGTTGGCACACTAGTGCAAGAGCCAAGGTTCAATTTATCTTAACCAATAAAACCATTCATATGAATCACCTATATGTAATTGAAGTCTCACCCGAGGTATCTATTGGGGCTGCAGGAACCAAGTTTCTGCAGTAGTGAGGGAATGGGATGTGATCATGATATTCATTCTTACTTCTTTGGTATACGTGTGTGATTCAATATTTTTTCTTCATGGGTTACTTAGTGGATTCAGTTACATATTTCCATTATACTTCATATTGAAACATAAACCATGTATTATAGCATTCATAACTATTGTGCAATGATCACACATAAACCAAATCTAGGCTAACATACATCAAGACAATATCCATGATCAATCACATAAAAGACAATAAACACAGTAGTTAACGTGGTTCACCCAACTTTGGGCTACTTCCATAATGGATAGATAATTTATTATTATTATGGTAATCGTCTTAGGCTCGCGCATTGTGCTTACAAAGATACATCATGTTATCTTTTCCTTCACCTAGCCTAGCCTCTCTACAGTGAAAGCTCTCTCTATGTGCAATATCTCCTTAACATTTAGACATAGACTCAATAGTAAATCTATATAACATTCTACCACTCTTCTCTCAATCAGAACAAGAGAGAAAACACCAAAAAAGGGGACCCCTATATTCCCAACCCATTATGTATTTATACATGAATTCTAGGGATTAAAACCTTACTTGTTTCATCCAAAAACCCTATTACAATTCATGACAACTCGAGTTAACTTGTTGTTCGATCTGTTTTTCCTTCTTTGACACCTTAATATTGTTTTTTCACTCTGACTTTCATTCTTCCTTCTTTTTCATGCCTTTCTTCTTTTAGTATAATGAACTATTATCCTTCCTTTTCACCCACTATCTTCTCTTACTTTATTACCTTATTTAATCTTCTACTTTATTCTTATTTTATGTGCATTGTACTCTGTAATGCACCTCAATCACACAATCTCGAGCCTTCCTTGTCTTCCTTCAATAATATTATTTTTTCACTACATGTACAACACCTTGAGCCTATGAAATTGGAACCCAGAGGGAGAAATGTTATAACAAATGAATATTCGGGCTCAGAAAGATTGGATAGGTTTTTAGCGTCAGAGAAATTGATAAACAATGGGCTTATGATGAAAACATGTTTCTCTGTAGGTAGCCTTTCTGACCATTTATCTATTATTTTGAAGCTCGAGGTGGGAAGAAAGATTCCAAAGGCACCTTTAAAATTCAACCCATTATGGTTGGATGACATTGATTATCGGGCAGTAGTAGAATAAAATTGGAAACATATACATATTTTTTCCTCTAATTCTCCTTCCTTTATGTGTCAATTTGCAGAAAACCTATAAAGAGTTAAGGAGTATACTAAGAGGTGTATGAAAATATACAAAGGTATATCCAAAGCTCAATTGACGAAGGATGAGGGAAAATTACAAAGATATATAGGGACTTTGCTAGAAATTCCTTAACAATTCTCGAACTTGTCCAGTTGTGATCCCTAGAGGCTTCCCATCATTCTATGGTAGAGAAAGAGGAACAACAATGGTGCCTTAAGAGAAGGGCCACATGGATCAAGGAAGGGGAAAACAACACTCTTTTTGTTGATATTATGGTAGCAGCGGGAGGTATTTACCTCCACGTGTAAACCTGACAAGGATAGAATACTCTGAGAAGCAAGAAGAAACCCTATGAGTTGGATAATAACCCTAGAAGACTTGTCGGATCAAGAAGGTAATTTATATTAGGTTATTAGCCTCCAAGAGAAGAAGTCATCCAAAAATAATAATGTATACTGAACAGACGGATACACAGAATGAGAAGTCGACCTAGGCAGTTAGCCAGAATTAGTATAAATACAAGAGGCCAGTTCTCATTCTGGTAGACAGTCTTAGAATTACAGAGAAGCACTTGTACGCACTATAGTTGCCCAGTTTCTGTGTAGGTTTGGAGGAGAGTTGTCGTTGCAGCTGTTGCAGCTAGGAGTTATGCTTGGACTATCTCTTGGCTAGGGTTTGGACTAGTTGATCAGCTCTTGTTGGTGCGCTATCCTTGGGGAAAGGTGTGCTACCCTTTTTTTGTCTATCTAGCCCAGGTTTTTCTTCTAGATTGATTCTCTGTCAAGGTTAAGGTGCTCGGAGGGTGGCTCCGGCCTATGGTTGGGTGACAATAGAGATATTGTCAATGGTAAAATGAGCACAATATTTCATATTCTAACAGGTTATGGGCCCACACCTCCTTCATTCATTCTAACCGCTGGAAGGAAACATAGCCAGAAGGATAGTAAGCTTGTTTAAGAACTACCACTAAGGTTTCTAACAGGAGCAGTCACCAGAGCACTGTCGCTAGGGTTACTAGTAGGTGTAGTTGCAGAAACCCTAATCCTCTTGTTGAGACACCTTTAAGTGAAGATATTTAACTAATCTTTGGACATATCAGTGTGCCCTAGCCTAGCACATCTCTTGGTACTCTCAACAATCCAAGACATCAAGTTTGAGTTTGTGGTCAAATCTAGGGTTTGATCAAGTCAAAGCAGCCATGACTTATTCTATGAAGTCAGAGAACAAGTTAGATGGAGCCTTTAACTTCAGAGCATGGAATACAAGGATTGACCTCATCCTTGCCAAGAATAAAGTGTTGGATATCGTGAAAGGAAAGATCGTGGAACCAGAGTTTGAAGAAGGAAAAGAGAAGGAACCACAGAACATTGCAGCTATGGAGAAGTTCAAAGATGGTGACATCAATGCTATGAGTATCATAGTAGAATCTATAAAATACCACTTGATACCCTACATCTCCCATATTGACTCGTCAAAGAAGATGTACGATGCCCTAACAAACCTCTTCTCAGTTAGAAACATTGGACAAGTAATGAGTCTGAAGAATGAGCTCCATGACATGAAGATAAATGATGACGACAACATAACATCATATTTTGTGAGAGAATTTTAGTTAAGAGATCAACTACAAGCTATTGAAGATATTATCTCAGAGAAGGAATTGGTAAACATAGTACTCAATGGTCTTCCCAAGACGTGGGATGCATTTTCTACAAGCATGAACAAAAGAAAGGAGTATCCAACATTTGAAGAACTTTGGACTTGTTGTGCTCAAGAAGAATCAAGGATCAGTGAAAAAGAGAAACCCCAAAAGAAGTACGATGATCAAGCCTTCACAACAAGATTCAACAATTTTAGGAACAAAAGGAAGTTTGTCTCAAGGAGGAAGCCAAATCAAGAGAAAGACATTTCAGAAATACAGTGCTTCAACTGTCGAAAGTATGGTCACTACAAGAATCATTGTCCCGGGCTAAAGAAAAGGAAGGGGATACACGAAGCATCATTTTTCGAAGAAAAGGAACCTACAAAGAAGACCAAGGACGATGAAAGAGACTTCTTCTTCTAAAGGTAACAATACTCTTATTATTTCTTGTACATATCTTGGTTGCATTGTCTCTATACATATCGTGTATATCTATCTCTTGGAAGATAATGTGTTCAAAGAAGAAAAATACCTATGGAAGAACAACAATATAAGGATTGATATCATTGGATAATATATGAAAGAATGAAATACATCAAGCAAATCATGTGGAAACTATTGCAAGATAAGTCGAATAAATCATGAAGAGACTTAGAAGAAGCAAAGACAGAAAGAAGTCAACAATCAAGAGGAAATTGGTGAAAGACTTATGACATTTTGTAGAAGACAAAAAGATGGAAGCATGGACTAAGTTAGACAAAGAGATCCAATTATATATTGCAGAAGATAATAACGATGTAGACATAAGCATGGACTCTGTTAGACAGAGGGATCTGATTATATGCACTCATACATGAAGCAAGGATTAGGAGGGAGCTAATCCTGTGATCCATTGAATATGATGAAGTATATATCCATGGTAGTAACCATGAAAGATAGTACGTGCTGAGTTCAACCTCAGAATAAGTCTTCTTCGAAGAGAAGCCTTAACGTATCCATGGTTATCCATCCATATCTATGATCCTATGATGAAAAGAAGTGGAATGTTTAGGGCATGGAATCTATAAGAAACTCCATGGACCCAAAGGCTAAATAAAAACACGAGGAAGAACATGAGGATTCCATGAAAGAAGAGAAGCATGAACAACCAATCATTGTATTGAGAATCACAATATTACCAGCCTAATATGAAAGAAATCAAGAAGAACTGAAATTTGTGATGAAGAACAATGTACGAAAGACTTATGAATGAAAACATTGCAAGATCCAGAACTATAGGTTCTCCCAGATGGATGGAGAATACTATGATTGCTCGTTCCGGTAAACCATACATACCTCTACATGAGTCATTATATCATTCATGGGTTGGAGTGCTACATCAAGATGAATGAAAAGACTATTCTCTAGAGCAATTGAACAAAGAGCGTATGAAGAGAAACCTCAAGACTTTGAGGCATACCAGAAATAGACCCTTGTATATAGATGAAAGAAGATAACTTGGTGAAGAACCTCCAATGCACAAAAAAAGGGTGGTGAAGATTCTTTGTATTATATCAATATGATTACTCAGTAGATCAGATCTCATGATGACAGAAGAAGTGCCACATGGATATGTTCTAGCGTTCCAACAATGATATACTTTATTGATCAGAGCTAAATGAAGCCTTCAGAGAAAACCAGTACTCCATAATGAAGTACATTTGAAATCAAGCATTACATTATTCGTGATGAAGTTCAGAAAGGAGAAAGAGGTTCTCCATTACATATCTCCACAGATGAGCAGATAAGAAGACATTTTGGTAAAGCTTTTGTCCAAAATGAAAGAGTTTGCATACTCGAGCTAGAGCTCGTGGAGACAAATTCCTTATTGAAAAAGGAAGAGATGATTCCCAGGTTGGGAGGGAGCAATGATATGTATTGATTTATGGATAGTCATTTTTCAGTTCAAAAAATGGTCCAGGATGAGAAGCTTCCTTTCCACTTCGTAAAGTGGATTGATATTTATGACGGACATTGATCTCCCATTGTGGTTAACATGGGAAATGGTCCATATTGCTGGTGTATCATAGACAACAACTTCCCATTGTGGTTAACATGGGGAGTGGTCTAGGGCAGTCTCTCTTTTTGAGGGTTACTCAAGAAGACTGGCTCGCCTCCCCGGACAACGATTTGTCATTGTGGTTGACATGAGGAATGGTCTGTTTTGGAGGTTGATATAAGACAGTCTTTTCCTCTTGTGGTTAACATAGGAAATGGTTCAGAAAGTCATTCCTTAGGGTTTATACATTCTCTCCAAGGTGCACTTTGATTAGTGTAGGAGGAATGGCCCAGGGTGGGGAATGGTCCAGGCTCGACAATCAAGGACAGACATTCCTTAGGGTTTATACATTCTCTCCAGGGTGCACTTTGATTAGTGTAGGAAGAATGGTCTAGGTTCAGAAGATAAGACAATTATTCTTCCTTTCTCGAGAATAATAGTCCAGATATCTCATTGTTCTACTCTGAGGGCAGATATTCTTTCAGATCTCACAGATGTGAGTGAAAGATTGGCCCAGATGACTTAGTTTATATCATAACATTGTTTCTGTGTAGGTTGATATTATATGATTGTTATGAAGACTGTACGATAGTAGATGTATACTATTGTGGTGGATGTGTTCCACTGTTCGTGACTATACGTTGTTGATTAAGTACTTGTGTGTTACTTGGTGTGGTAGTGTACCATTGGATTGTAGTTATGTACTACTATGGATAGACACAGTTGTGTTCTATTTTGTTCTGATTTCCTTAAAGACTATCAGTAGTTTATTGGAAATAATTATCTGCCAGATGAATGATGAACAAAGATTTTCGAGATTTACTTGTAATACCTCCCTAGCTAGGAGGGAGTGTTGATATTATGGTAGTTGCGGGAGGTGTTTACCTCCACGTGTAAACCTGACAAGGATAGAATACTCTGGGAAGTAAGAAGAAACCCTAATGAGTTGGCTAATAACCCTAGAAGACTTGTCGACTCAAGAAGGTAATTTATATTAGGTTATTAGCCTCCAATAGAAGAAGTCGGCCAAAAATAATAATATATACTAAATAGACAGATACCCTAAATGAGAAGTTGACCCACGGAGTTATCCATAATTAGTATAAATACAAGAGGCTAGTTCTCATTTTGGCAGCCAGTCTCAGAATTGCAAAGCAACACTTATGCACACTGTAGTTGCCTAGTTTCTACGCAGGTTTGGAGGAGAGTTGTCGTTGCAGTTGTTGTAGCTAGAAGTTACTCTTGTACTATCTCTTGGCTAGGGTTTGGACTATCTAATCAGCTCTTGTTGGTGCGATATCCTTGGGGAAAGGTGTGCTACCCTTTGTTTGTCTATCTAGCCTAAGATTTGCTTCCAGAGTGATTCTCTGTCAAGGTTAAGGTGCTTGGAGGGTGTCTTTGGCCTATGGTAGGTTGAAAATAGAGATATTGTCAATGGTAAAACAAGCACAATATTTAATATTCTAACAATGTTTTCATCAATTTATGAACTACCCCAAAAGCATCAATATAATCTAGGAAATTGAAGTAGCGGATGGTTCTATGGTCCACTCATTTAGAGAAAAATTTGAAGAAAGGGTGCACCAATTTTGTAATATATTTCAAGAATCGACCATGTGCCCAATCCAAGAGATTTTGGAGGTGGTTTCCAAATTTACACTAGCATTTTTAGAGCAAATGAATCATTCCATGAAAGAGGAGGTTTTGGAGTCTGAAGTACATGAAAAAGAGTCTTATCCGAGATGGATTCTCAATTGAATTTTGCGTTGGTTTTAATGATTTTATCAAGGAATATTAAGTGGAGGTTGTTATGGGAAACATACCTGTAGCCATGGGTCAAAGATACAAAATATCATTTACCATTTAAAGGCCAAACAATTTCCAAAGAAAGAAAACAAAAATATGAAATTACCTTGATCAAATAACTAATTGTTGATAAATAAAGAAAGAAAGACTTACTTGAAATCTAATGGTTCATGTAGATCCCAGATTTGAAGCTTCCGCACTCCCTCCAAGATGCTCCTTTGTGAATCTGCAAGACTTTCGAGCGCAAGCCTACAAAAAAAAAATCACCTCATGATTGACTTCTATGAATTTTATAAAAAAATAGAAATACTTGTAGCAACTACTATTATAAGTAAATAAATATGAACAAATATAATCAACATACACAAAGAATACCAACATCTAAGGAAAGAGTATTTGTATTGATTAACAATATATTTTAGGGGTAGTTGTCAGTTGCACCTGTTGTATCGTTGCTCCTCAAATGGACTCCATGTCCCTCCACCCATGATTCTAAATATATGATGAACCTATGACTTCAATGCACAAAGACATCCAAATAAGATCGAGGAAGATTTCTCAGTTAGACAAAGATATGCATGGAAATGGCTCGAAATGATGGTTTCTAGGTCTCAGAAGAAAAATATGAGCATGAATTTCTTTATAGCAACTCATGTATGTGTGCCTTGCATAGCTCTTAGGGAACATAAAAGTAAAAAAATATTTTTTTTTCAAAGAATCTAGGGGAGGTATAGGGAAATGATGTCTATGACTAGGATAGGGAAAAGGCCAACAAAGTCATCAATGCATAAGTGGTGGAAATTTATGCTATAAAAAAGGTGGTAAGAGATTCCCAAAGGTTAGGTAAAATGTTGGTCTCTTTTGACTCCATGTTCATAGCTCTAATCCATAAGAAGCAAGATGACATTTATTTTGGGTACTATAAACCAATTCTCTGCTGCAACGTGATTTACAAAATCATGGTTAAACTAGTTTTCAAAATATTACAGTCTCTTCTCAATGAGGTTATTTTCGAAGACCAATTCAAATTTTTGCAACATAGTTTATCCATGATGTGGCAACAGTGGCCTAGGAGACCCTAGACTCCAAAAAAATTATAAACTAGGAAGAAATTTTCTTAAAACTTGACCTTCCAAAAGAATATGATCATGTTAGTTGGACTTTCCTTCATATGGTCTTATTAAAATTGGGAATGGATATATCAGTACTAAACTAGATCATGGGATGCATTAAGTCAATGTTTTCTTATCAATGGGGCCCCATCCAGATTCTTCAGAGCTTCCCATAAGCTCCACCAAGGATGCCCTTTATCTCCTTTCCTATTTCTCATAGTAGAGGAAGCTCTTAGTAAGGTATTATCATAAGCTAAGAGGATGTGAGCTCTCAAGGGCATGAGGTTCTCGATCAAGACTCCATCTATCATCTTTTCATTAATGTTGTTTTTTGTTTTAATCGAGGATCTATATGGGATGCGACCACTCTCAAAGAGGTACTCGACCTTTTTTGCAAGGAAACCAGAATGAAAATTAATGTGAAAAAATCATTCCTCATAACTCACAAAGTATCTGCTCAAACATCTCATCAAATCAGAATCCCTCTCCCATACCCTAGGAGAGATGTGGATAATGGTTTAAAATACCTACATTTCTCTATCAAATCATAGTCCAATCGTTATCTCAACAAGTATTGGATGATAAAGAAAGTGGAGGTGAGGGTGTTGGTGTGGGTCAACGTACCGTTATTAAGGGGAGGAAGAATAGTGTTGTTAAAATCAATATTGGAGAGTCTTCCAGTATATTGGACCTTGATCACAACCATCCTCAAAGGAATTTTGTCCAAAATCTGAAAGGTGAGATTTTAGTTCCTTTGGTTGGGGGCTCGTAAGAGTCATGACACCCCGTTGATCAAATGGATTTGGGTTGTCTTTCCCAATAAGTTAGGTGGATGGTGCATTAAGAATATCTATTCGTTTTCACAGTCCCACAGTCCCTGGTAGGTAGGGGCTTGTGGAGGCTCACCCATAGTAATTCTCTTTGGAGTAGATTCCTTAAATCCAAATATACCCATGGACAATCAATGGACGACTGGTACAGGAAGCCTCAAAAGTCAACAAAAGGGTGAGTCGTCTTGAAGGGTTTGGTTACAACCTTTCCCTTGGTTCGTGTATTGTGTGGAGAGTGGGAAACAAAATAAAGGTATGATTGGAAGAACATCCCCTGCTTGGCTTGGAAAATGTCTTTCGCTTCTATAAATCCCTTATGTAAGCCATTGAGTTAGCATGCATCTACTCCTTGGAAGAAACTAAATCCCATTCACCTCATCCATCAAGTAGGAAAGGCTAGAAGTTATCTTAGGATATTGGTCTCTTAGGGGTAGATGTAATAGAATGGAATTGTTATACTGGACTCCTAGTTTCAAATTTTATAAGGATAAAAGAGGACGAGCTCAACATTTTATGTTGGTCTAAAAATCCTCTCTCCGAGGAGTTCACAACCAAGTTAGGTTACAAAGTAGAAATGGAGGGCATGTTTGAAGGAAAAAAACAATGGTGGTGGAGCATCCTTTGGAAGCTTGGTGCTCCTCTAAAGAGCAAGGTAACTATGTCTCTAGCCATCAATAACAAACTTTTAACATGGGACATGGGCATTAAGAGAGAATGGGTAGGACATTGTGGGAATTAAAAGAGGTTGGGTAGGACCTTGTAGGTGTGCTTTCTGCAAATGTAATGAAAAATCTTCTTCTCACCTTTTCATTGTGATGGGAAAGAGGCCAAGTCAATGGAATTTCAATTTTAGTCTTCTATTTAAAGGCAGAGTAATATTTTTGTTCTAAAAAAATCTCATAGAGCCTCTTTTTTATGGACAACAACTAGTATATAAGGTAAAGAAGGCCAAAATATGTAGTCTTGGGACAAAATCTTACAGAAAATCTTGTTGTAGGAAAACATGGATATTCATTTCTTTAAAATATAAGGATTTTGTTTTTAGAAAAAATATCACTAAATGTTTTAATTTTTTATTATTTTCTCAAATTATTATTACATTAATTTAATTCAAAAAATTCACAAATCACAAATTATAATTTAAAAATAATAATTTAAAAATAATAGAATTATCATTTAAAAAACAAAAATAGATTAACACAATTTTTCCTTCACTCTGTTTTAAAAATATAGATTTCATCACATTTTTAAACTACTAAAATACTTTACATGCATATTCCATCACACATATATACTAAATAAATTTTTATGTTACACAAATACACTAAGAAATATAATTACAAATTTCATCTAAAAACAACTCACCTGTTACTATAGAAAAACTGAAACTGGCCGAGCAATAGGTAGCAAAGAAATTCAAATGGAAATAGCGATAAAACAAACCCTAACGTTTTCTGACATTTAAAAATGTAACCCAAGGATTGAAGCTTCAAGCCTCCACACGAAAATACAGCAATATTTTGACGAGAGAGCACCAAATAAAAATCACATACAAAATGTATGAACAGCGTGTCGAGATCATCAAATAAAAATCAGGACGTATTTAATATGTACTCGGCCATTTGTTCAGCATGGCCGCAGAGATTGTTCTCATGATTTCATCCCTATCCAATTGCGTCGTACTACCGTCTGGGGCACGTAATATCCTTCACCTGTAGAGGGGTTTACCAAGTTTACAAAGCCATCGGGAATCCTGTTTTGTCCGATTTCACTAGCTGAGCTCAAGGGCACTGTTCGATTTTGCAGAACAGGAATATCAGATGGATTTTCCGGTGTCTCAAATAAAAGTTGAGAGGTTTGTTTGTCTCGACTTTCAGGTTGATGTTCATCCAACACTAGAGACGCAGTCATGTTGGAACTCGTCCCATCCAGTTGCGCATCAGCACTGTTGATTTTATCCAGGCAGCTTTTGGGCTCACAGGTAGTAGCAGATGTATGGTTTTGTTTGAGACGCTTTGAGTGGTTTTTAGTGGGATGACATGAATCTATAGATAGTATTTGATCCAGGTCATAATTATTGATATCGAAATTAGTCACAGCCTTGCGCCCCCTGTATTTTATGGCAGCAGTATCATAGGCTGCAGCAGCCTCTTCTTCTGTGTCTGTCAAAACCAATAACATGATCCTCATTTCCTTGAACATGTCCAGATCCGGATATATTTTACACTACAAATAGATTAAAATATATAAAACACTTACTGAAACACCCCAAATACATCTCTTTGTTGTGATCCATTCTTCCTATGCGTGCTTTCCATTTCCCTTTGAGTCTTCGCAAGTATTTAGAAAGGATAAAATGACACAGATTGGTATTAGGTATTACTTTCACTATGAAATTGCTTGCAACATGTAACTATAGCTTTAATAGTTTTCACAAACCTGGTAACTCCACGGTACTTCGACACGCCTCTAGAGAATGAGGCGCTTGTTCTGTAACAAAGACATGACAGAAATGTAGGAATCTTAATATAAAATATGCAATTCAAATTTTAAAAGTTCAATGATGTAATGCCGTCGCTACCTCTTTATCATTTTCACTACTTGTTCGTTAGTCATGCCTTCCATCTCTTTGATCTCTTTTTCATACTCGCTCGCCTGTAAAGAAAATCCATATTCATCCTCGTTGTAACGGCGCTTATTATATACTCATATTCAAACAAAATATTTCAATGAAACGTAGTCATACTGGAAAGTTTGTTTGGGCAGTTGAACCAGAAAATTTCAGAGCTGCAACATCATAAGCTCTTGCTGCTTTTTCTGCTGACTCAAATCCCCCTGATACAGTAAATATAATTATAAAACTTCAATGTTATAAAATAAGAATAAAAGAAATGTACAAAGCTTGATTAGTATCGAAGGAAAATATTGCTCACCCAAATAGACTGTAATATTCGACCCCGTATGGTAAAGCGAAAGCGGTACATGTGACAGATACATATGCTCAAATTCAGAAGTATCAAAAAAGCCACTACAGATGTAGCAATGATAGAACACAGTGTAACTTCTTCTAAAAGAAGAGTAACAGACTGTCAAAGTAAAGACACTATATGTAGAATGAAAGGTTGAAAGGATGTCAAATGAACAAAAAAAAATTAACACTAACCCTGTTTACCATTTCCCTTGTAACTCGGCTTTTTCCCGGTACGGTCCCATACCTGGGCTTCGTATCTCTCAATCCATCTATCTCTACAACCATGGCCATTAAAAAGTCATAAATCTAGTCACATAGAAACGTTAGAATGTAGAGAAACAAAACAAACACGAAACGGTTAGAAACATCTTACTTGGTGACCCCGCGAAACTTAGTGGTCGAATGTGTCTGGGTATCACTCTTCTTCTCCAGAGATAGATTTGGAGGTTCTAAACCATCGGCAGTCCGCTTTGTACAGTTTACAGAATTCATTTTCACCCGAGGATACAATTTCCTACCAGATCTAGGGTTTGATGCCAACAGTGAATAAAAACGTCCAAAGACAACCACAACGCAGCCCAATTGATCGCAGAAGCGAGGATACAATCTCAGACTAGATCTAGGGTTTGATACCGATCAAAAAGACAGCTAGCTGACAGTGAATAAAAACATTCAAAGATAACCCCAATGCAGCCCAATTGATCGCAGAAGCGAGGAAACAATTTCCTACTAGATCTAGGGTTTGATACGAATAAAAAAACAGCTAACTGACAGTGAATAAAGACGTTCAAAGACAACCGCAACGCAACCCAAATAATCGCACAAGTTAAATATATGAAACGAAAAAAAATTGATGTGTATCGGCTAAGGAAGACCTTCAATGCCAAAGATTTTTAGGGTTCTAGGAACTGGTATTACACGGGCAATGGCAATATCCGAGTAGGAAACAATACGGTGGAGTAGAGCAAGGGTTTGCCTTCGTTTTGACAGAGTTGGTAAAATGTGTCCGAATGTTGGCCCACCTAGGCGTGTCGTGCCGGGTGTTCATGGAGGGCCAACCTGATGAGGTAGGGTAGGGTGGGGTGGACGAGGATACTAAATGGAGAAAATCACTTATCTCTATATTTATGAGAGGTTCTGTATTGGGTTGCCCATGGAAAGACCTCCATATTTAGGAGGGTGCGTATTCGATTTGGGTGGGAAAAATTGTTTAGTGATGAAAATTTCAATGGACCTTTTGCATCGTGGTATGGGGTGTACATTTTGTATGTCCATATTATGCAAATCCACATTGGTGGGGTTATGGTGTTTTGGATCTGCTTTGGTTGTGGAGTGGATAGTAAAGTTACTAGATTAAAAATGCTTGGCTTTGGTTGTGGTATGGAGTGTAAAGTTATGAGTAAAAAATGTTTAACTTTTTAATAGGAATTTAAATATTAATAGTAATGTTATGTTGCAATGGACCATCTCCCCCCAAAATACTTGCCCACTTACTAGGGACTTGGGGATCTTTAGGAAACTTACCCAAATTGTGGGGGATTTTATTGAGGACTCGGGGACTTGATGGTCATCTCCAAGACGTTCCGACATATTTTACGAAAGTTACGAACAGATTTCAAGTTCGTTGGGGTCGATGTGACCGTTTGGCCTGCTGTGCTAAGAGGCACGTAGATCTAGGCGGCTGAGATCTGTGCGTTCCATATTGACGATCGTTGATCATATCGGGGCCTCAACATGCACAGTCATTAAAAATTGTAGGGTGGGTCGGGTTTGAAACCATGGTTTTGTGGAGATGTTATATGTCAATCAGAGACACACATCGGGCCCAAAAACGGTGAAGAATCAAACCACTTTTCGCAGCCCTAATATTCACATGTGCATATAAGGCCCTATCCCAAGTCGACAGGTGGCCGCTCTATCCCACCGACAGTTGTCCCCCACTCCATCTCTCTCCCCTGTCCTCCACTCATTGTCCCACCTATCACATCTCCCCTTCTCGTCTCCCGCCACTTGTGCCACCTCACTCCACATCACCTCTGTCCCATTACACCTGAACTCCCTCTTGTGTGGACCCCATACTATCCTCAGTTTCCTCTTCCCATCCATGTTTTACACCTGGCCATCTCTCGTCCGATATTCCATGCCGAGCGCGCCAATCACTTTGTCAATAGCCATGTCTGTTGTCAGACCTCCCCATAAGCATCTGACTTAGATCCATATGGCAGAACGTAGAGGTCGCCAAGTTCCACAGGTGCAGGGTTGACTTGGGCCTTATCTGATCCCGATGAAGTAGTTATTGAGGCAGGTGGTGGCGGTTGAACATCGTTTCCACCATAAATGGAAATCCCGAGAAAGGACTGTCAACGAGTCGCCTCAGTTGCAGAACCATTGTGAAAAGAGATTGCATCTAACAGAGCTCGCTTCCAATAGGAAACTGCATGCACAGTTTGTCAAGAAGCATGCAGACGTAATGGCTTCAATGCAGAGACTCGAGTACGCTTCTATAGTTTTTCTTTGAGCATATAGGATTTTTCCTCATATTTTGTAAGGGTCGATCATTGAGGTAAGCTCCTGATTTATAAAACTATAATGAAGCCTATGGTTCTCTGGTTATGTGCCTATATTTGAGACTTCTTGTTTAATGTAAGTCAGTTTCCTTTCATCTCTCTGTAACAGTTGTGTTAAGACACTCGGGCATGGATGATCTAGTCGAGGGTAGTTATGTTCTTGTGATGTAGGTTTGATCACAGTGGCATCATGACTAGTTTTAATCAGTTTCTTGTGATTGTTTTTCCCCTAACGGTGAATGAATTGGGCATGCATGATCCATTCGGGTTTTTATTATTGAATTGTGATGTATGTTTGATTTCAGTTCAGTAATAAATTCATTTAGTTGCTTGAAACCCTGAACCAAGAGGATCTTGTCTTCAGAGTTTTTCCTCTTTAAGTTGTTGGAAGACCCGATGTCTATAGCAGAATTTTTCATTCTTCTCAATTTCTTCCCCCTACTCACCCTTGCTACCAATTTTCTGATTGAAGTTAGATCAAGACCTCATCTACCTGGGCACACCAGCCCAGTTTTTTGATTTAAAGTGATATAATCCTGAGTCTGCGTCCGTTAGACCCCCTTTAAATTTATTCATTGTGACATATGAAATTATGGGTACTGGGCTTACCCTTGCTGCAATCCAGAGGTGACTTCCAGTGCCAACATTTATGGCGCCATTGCCGAGGATGAATTGAAGATTTTCCCTGGGAGTGAACGACAAAGCTTACTCATTCTGAAGGTGCATCAAGACTTAGTACATCAAATATTACAGCCGTGCACCTGGTGACTCCACTATGGTGACTACATTGAGACAACACCATTGTTTCAGTTGTGGCTTCTAGAGGCAGACACACGAGGTCTACTCCACAACTGCCTTCACTCACACCTGAAGTTGATCTAGAGAAAATTATTAGAAGACAAAGGACCCTTCAAGATGGCACTTCTACTACTGAACCAGGTGATTCTGGTAATTTTTATTATCCTCCTATAAAAAATCTAGTAGTTGTTTCTCACTTTTCTATTACACCATCTACTAGAGATTCTAGAAGTTTGAATTTTGGGAGTGTTCCTCTTGATTTCCACTCTCTCAATTTCACTACTCCTCCTCTTGTTAAATCTACTAGTTTTGCAGAGGAGGAAAAATCTATTCCCTCGAGCCCTGAGGCCCTTTCTCAAGATCCTCAGTTATTTACTTTTGTTCCCAGAAGCGCACCTCTCATCTCCCCTTCCTGAACTCCATATCCTCGTGTTCACACTCCAATGGCAGGAGTTAATCCCCCCATAAATAGAATGGATTCTATATTAGCTGCCAGATACACCCCTCTCGTTTTGCCTCAACTTCTTAATTCCCTCCCAGCCGATGGCTACCTTAAGCATCTTCCTAAGTTCACAGGGGGAGGGAGATATCAATACAAAGGAGTGCCTTCCATCTTTCTATAGCTATGTTGATAACTATGTCATAGTAAATGAAGATGTGTGGATAAGGATTTTTGTCTACGGTCTTGATGGAGAAGCCATAAAGTGGTTAAGGGTCCTCACCCATGGATCCATTGATGGGATTAAGGCTTTAGATGATGTCTTCTTGAGACAATGGGGGGATAAAAAAGACTTCATGTATTATATCACACAGTTCGGGTCCCTAAAGAGAAAAGAGGGAGAGTTTGTCTTTGACTTCTCCAAAAGATTCAACAAAATGTACAATAAGATCCCTGCTGAGATAAATCCTACTAAGGCCTCTGCCAAAATTATCTATGCTAGTGTTTTTGACCCCGACTTCTACCTCCTGTTAAGAGAGAGAAGAGCTACCTCATTGACTCATATGCAAGATGCAGCCCTAGAAGTAGAGTCTAACATATTGGCAATTGACCGACTCAGGAATAAGGCGGAAAGAGACAGAGGAAGAGGAAGATCTGAAGCCTCAACCTCTAGTTCTTCTCCCCCCCCCCCACCTCAAATGTATGAAATAACTAAGTTACTAAAATCACTCTCAACTAGAATGGAAAGGTTAGAATTAGAGGGGAAGAATACATACACAAATCCTCAGAATGTTGATAGCAGAGGAAACTTCAAGAGGCCGAATAACAATACTCCTTAGATTATGCAAAGAGAGCCTCAGAACAAAGATAAAGATGATTAGAAAATCCAGACCCCTCTTCAAAATAATCTTGTTATAGATGAGGGTGGAGAGGAAAAAGACCTCGATCTAGAAATTCATTGTCTTGAAGATAGATCCTCTTCTCCTCACTTGACTCAATCAGCATACGAGGAGTCTCTCATGGATAACCAATTAAACTAGTTGAGTAAGGGGGATAAGGCCAGTGACAACCCAAATAGATACAACCTTAGGTTGAAAAAGAAAGGAGGAAAGTCTGATGTTCCTAAGCAACCTACCAGAGAAGAAAAGCCTACAAATGATGTAGCAAGCAACAACAAGGAGAGGAAAGCATAGAACCCCCCCACCAGTAGCCAAAGGTCCCATCCTAGAGGTAAGAGAAATTATGAAGCCCCGGTCCTATTTTAACTTTGACCATAAAATTCATAAGATTAGGATCGATGTCCCCCTTTCAGAGCTGGTCAAGCATGAATACTTTAGGAGACCCCTATCTAAATTTTTGTTGTGTGAACCCTCGAATCACCCCACAAACTCAATCAATTTGCAAGATGAAAAAAAACCATTCATCTTAGGTCCCATGATAGAAGATAGAGATGATTTGTCCCCTCCCTTCTACACATCATTGAACATACATGATAAGGTACTGCATAATTTTTTTATGGATTCAGGAGCCTCTCATAATCTCATGCCCAAAACTATCATGGAAGACCTAGGACTCGAAATCAACAAAGCATACCATGACTTGTATCCTCTTAATTCAAGGAGGGTGCAATATCTTGGGGTCATCAAAGATCTGGTTGTGACCTTGTTTCAACTACCCATGAAAAGTGTGGTCATGGATATTGCAGTGGTTGATGTTCCCCCAAATGTTTGCATGTTATTGTCATGATCTTGGATAAAAAAGCTTGGGGGAACATTGTAGATGGACCTCACATATGCTACTATTCCTATGTTTTGGGGGGAGAATAGAAGACTGTACAGAGAATCTCAGTTGGCCTACATTATCAGTGATGAGGCAAACCCCACCAATCATCCTATCTTTTCCCTTGATATTGATTTGGGATCCAGTTTATTGTAGCTCACTGATGTCCCTGAACCTCCTCTTCAAATCAGAAAACAGTCCCTTAATCTCTGTGAAGATTCTCTTCTAATTACCTCTATTTGGAAAATGTTCTTTGATGGAGCCTCTTCTAGAGAAGGTGTTGGTGCTGGAGTGGTCCTTGTTTCACCTATTCAAGAAATTATATCTTTGTCCTACAAGTTATAATTTGAATCTACCAACAATGTGGAAGAGTATGAATCTCTTGTTGTGGGTTTGAGAGCTGCAAAAGACATGGGAATTGAAGAGATATCAATGTTTGGAGATGTGAGTTGATTGTCTAGAAGATCAGAAATATTTATTAGGCCAAACACCCTCAGCTTAGAAGTTACAGAAATAAAGTATGGGATCTCATTGAAAGTGTTTTCTCGGTTTTCAACATTTCATTTATTCCAAGAGAAGAGAATGTCATGGCTGACTCTTTGGCTGTTTCAACAAACAATTTCAGAGTTCCTCTACCACCCAATCTTAGGTATGATATAGGATTAAAATACAGGCCCTGTATACCTGACAATGTCAAGCATTGGAAGGTGTTTGAGGATGATCTTGAAATCAAACGATTCCTGGAAACTGTGGATGAGTTTTCTGCATTACACATCGCTCAAGATCCTCATTCTGACATAGGTCCTCATGCTGATGTTTTTCTGAACAAGATTGTTGATCATCATAGTTTTTAGCTTCCCAGCAATCACATCCCAAAGGGACTAGTCCCTCTGGAAAGGTTATTTGACAAAAATGATGTGGCAGTGAAGGGTAAAGTCTCAAATGATGGTGTTGACGTAGCCGAGTGAAATATTGGCACAGAGGAGGATCCAAAGTTTGTCAAGTTGTCTAACCGCTTGTCAAAAGAGTATAGGGTCGAGTATGTTGAGCTATTAAAGGAGTTTTCTAATGTGTTTTCCTGGACCTATGAATACCTTAGAACATATGACACCATCTTTATTGAGCATAAGATCCCATTGAAAGAGGACGCCAAACCATTTAGGTATAAATTAAGACAAATAAATCCTATGATGTTGCCTATTATGGAAAGGGAGGTAAAGAAGTTGTTGGATGCCCAAATCATTTTCCCTTTGAGATATTCTGAATTGGTGGCCAACTTGGTCCCAGTAAGAAAGAAGAGTGGAGAAATCAAACTCTTTATCGATTTCAGGAACCTGAACGGAAGCTCCAAGAAGGACAATTACCTGCTACCAAAGATGGAACACATATTACAAAGGGTAACAGGTGCATCCAAGATTTCCATGATTGATGGATTTTTTGGTTACAATCAAATATCTATTATGCCTGAAAAAAGAAAAAAAACAACCTTCACTACTCCTTGGGGCACATTCATGTATGCCAAAATTCCCTTTGGATTAATGAATGCAGGAGCAACCTTTCAGCAAGCCATGGACATAGCTTTCATAGGGAAAAGGGACAAATTTGTAGTCATCTATCTAGATGACATTACAGTGTTTTCCAAATCTAATAAAGAACATTGTCATCATCTGAGAAGGGTCTTCCTGAAATGCATAAAATTTGGTCTCTCCTTATATCCCAAGAAGTCATTGTTTTCCATGAAAGAGGGAACATTGTTGGGACACATAGTATCAAATGAAGGGGTCAGAATTGATTCAAGAAGGGTTGAAGCTATTCAAACCTTCTCACTTCCAAGATCTAAGAAGGAAGTCTAGTCTTTCCTGGGAAAAATAAATTTTCTAAGAAGGTTTGTTTCAAATTTTGTTGAATTGGTGAAGCATATAACAACCATGCTCAGGAAGGGGAATGAAGTAAAATGGACTGTTGAGTCCAGAAATTCTTTCGACCAAATCAAGAAGGTGTTTACTGAGGCACCCGTTCTTATCAATGCTAATTATTCCAAGTATTTTCTGATTTTTTCTTTTTCTTCTTTTGATACAGTGGCAGTTGTTTTATTATAGAAGAATGCTGAAGGGCTAGAGCATCCCATTTCATTTTTTAGCAGAGCACTAAGAGACGCAGAGGTCAGATATGAAATCATGGAGACGTAGGCCTATGCCTTGGTGAAAGATCTTAAGGTTTTCAGAGTCTATGTTCTACATTTGAAGATCATTGCATATGTTCCTTCATCCTCTATGAAGGACATTCTCATTCAGCCTGACGTAGATGGGAGAATGAGTAAGTGGATTGCCAAAATCCTTGAATTTGAGTTGGAAATAAAACCCACCAAATTGGTTAAAGGTCAAGGTTTATAAAAGTTTTTGGTTGAATCTAATTATAAAACATTGGGGGTTAACTTCATCAACACTTACCCAGAAAATCAACATGCTGAGTTTTCTAATAAAGGTCCTCAGGACAACCCTCCATTTTCAAAATGCGCCTGGTACAAAGACATTATATATTTTCTACAATAGTTTAAGCCCCCTGATGGTTTGGGAAAAATCAAGGAAAGAGATTTAAAGCTCAAAGCAATTAGATATTTCCTTATTGACCAGGTTTTGTATTGGAAAGATCCTCTATGTGTGCTTCTGAGATGTTTAGACCCACAGGAGGCCCAAAATATTATGTTTTATTTTCATGACAGCCTATGTGGAGGACATCATTTCTAGAGAACCACGTCCTATAAAATCCTTAGGGATGGGTACTTCTAGCCTACTCTATTCACCGATGTCTATGAAAAAGTTAGGGTCTGTATCAAATGTCAGAAATTCTTAGGAAAGAAGCATATCAAGTCCCTGCCTTTGAAGCTTGTAGTAGCTTCAAGACCCTTTTAGCAATGGGGTCTGGACTTCATTGGGGAAATTCATCCTACTTCAAGGGGTCAACACAGGTGGATCTTAACTACAACAAACTATTTCAGCAAGTGGATAGAAGTTATTCCCATAAGGAGTGCTTCTCACAAAGTGATCATTGGTTTTCTTGAAGATATTATGGAAAGGTTTGGTTGTCCGAACAAAATCATCATTGATAGCATTGCATCCTTCAATTCTGAGCCATTGATCAAATTATGTGAGAAGTTCATGATTTCATTGATCCACTCTACCCCCTACTACCCTTAAGGCAATGGATTAGCAGAGTTCTCTAACAAAATCCTAATAAAGATCATCAAAAGATTGTTAGAGGACAACAAGAAAGCATGGGATTCAAAGCTCAAATTTTCTTTGTGGGTTGATCGAGTAACAACAAAAAGGTCCCTAGGTGCCTCTCCTTTCCAACTTGTATATGGGACTGAAGAAGTTTTTCCTTCCGATCTTTCCTTGCCTTTGGTGAAATTATTTCAGGATTATCAAGGAGAAATTGATGATATTATCAAAAGAATTCATCAATTGGTAGAAGTCCAACAGACTAGAGAGAAAATGAAGGAGAAAACACATGACCGACAGTAGAGGATCAAGCAGATTTTGACAGGAAAGTCATAAAGGAGGATTTCTAGATGGGAGATCTAGTACTTAAATGAGATGCACCCATAGAGGACAAGGGAAAGCATGGTAAGTTTGAATCCCTTTGGATCAGTCCCTTCAAGATTTTTGAAACATTTCCAAACAAAACTTACAGGTTGCAGAATTTGGAGGTTGATGAAGTTTTTGGTGGCCCTGTAAATGAGCATTTTCTGAAGAATTTCTTTATTTGAGTCATAAGTGGCTCCCATGTCTTTGCAAATATTTTTTTTCTTTTCATTTTCAGTTTTACAGGTGACTCCACAACCCAACAGAAGGCGACAGGAGCTGCAAAGGAGTTCTTAGAGCCTTGTATGGAGGACTCTATCCCCCATGGAGCCTAATTTTATCACATGTTTCCGTAGGGGGGGGGGGTTTCCCTTGGCTTTTGGCCTCTAGGTGACAAAGGGTGAATAAAGAGGATAAAAAACCATTAAATGGTGCTTATCCTAATTTCATCGGGTCGATCTGACTATTTGGCGTGATGTGCTAAGAGGCATGTAGATCTGTGTGGCCGAGATCTGCGTGCTCCATATCGAGGGTTGTTGTTCATATCGAGGCCTCAACATGTGCGGTCATTAAAAGTTGTAGGGAAGACTGGGTTTGAAACCATGGTTTTGTGGAGATGTTACGTGTCAGTCAGAGACACACATCGGGCCCAAAAGAGGTGAATAATCAAACCACTTTTCACAGCCCTGATATGTGCATGTACATATAAGGCCCTATCCCGGGTCGACAGGTGGTTGCTTTGTCTTGTGGGCAGTTGTCCCCCAATCCATCTCTCTCACCTATCCTCCATTCATTGTCCCACCTATCGCATCTCCCCTTCTCATCTCCCGCCACCTGTGTCAGCTCACTCCACATCACCTCCATCCCATTACACCTTAGGTCCCGCTTGTGTGGCCCCCATGCTATCCTCAGTTTCCTCTTCCAATCCACATTGTCCACCTGGCCATCTCTTGTCTGATATTACATGTTGAGCACGCCAATCACTTCGCCAGCAACCATGTCCATTGTCAGAACTCCCTGCAAGCATCCGACTTAGATCCAGATGGTAGAACACAGAGGATGCCAAGTTCCATAGGTGCAGGGTTGAATTGGGCCTTCTCCGATACCGATGAAGTGGTTATTGAGGAAAGTGGTGGCGATTGAACATCATTTCCACCATAAATGGAAATCATGAGAAAGGACTGTCAGTTAGTCGGCTCAGTTGCAGAACCATCTTGGAAAGAGATTGCATCTAACAGAGCTCGCTTTCGACAGGAAACTGCATGCATAGTTTTCCAAGAAGCATGCAGACATAATGCCTTCAATTCATAGACTCGAGCATGATTTTGTAGTTTTTCACTGAGTAAATAGGAGTTTTCCTCATATTTTGTAAGGGTCGATGGTTGAGCTAAGCTCCCGATTTATAAAATTTTAATGAAGCCTCTGGTTCTCTGGTTATGTGTCAGCATTTCAGACTTCTTGTTTAATGTAACTCACTTTCCTTTCATCTCTCTATAACAACTCTATTAATATGCTCGGGCATGGATGATTTAGTCGATGGTAGTTATGTTCTTGTGATGTAGGTTTGATCACAGTGGCATCACAACCAATTTTAATCAGTTTCTTGTGATTGTTTTTCCCCTAACTCTGAATGACTCGGGCATGGATGATCCAGTCGGTTTTTTATTATGGAATTGTGATGTACGTTTGATTTTAGTTCAATAATAAATTCATTCAGTTCCTTGAAACCCTAAACCAAGAGGATCCTTTCTTCATATTTTTTCCTCTTTAAGTTGCTCGAAGACCGGATGTCTATAGTAGACTTTTTCATTCTTCTCAATTTCTTCCCCCTACTCACCCTTTCTACCAATTTGATTACTAAAGTTATATCAAGACCTCATCTACCTGTGCACACCAGCCCAGTTTTATGAGTTAAAGCGATATAATATTGAGCCTGCTTCCATTAAACCCCCTTTAAATGTATTCATTGTGACATATAAAATGATGGGTACTAGGCTTACCCCTACTGCAATCATGAGGCGACTTCCAGTGCCAACATGTATCTCATTAATATGTTCTTGACACTTACAAAAAGGAATTGGAAAAAGGTTTACAATCTTCAATATCATCTTAAATTTTAAAAGGAGAAAAGAGAGAGTCTTTATTTATTAGTTGAAAGTAGTTTGATTGAGTCAAAACATTGCAACATTAAGATAGAGATTAGAAAAAGACGTTGTCTTTCACTGGAATCCGATGATATAAATTTACACTAATCATTATTTTTTGTTGTTCAAAATCCATTTCTAAAATGCAGAAATGGATTCTAAAAAAACTCTCGGGCACTAGGACTATACAGAAATAGTCACCCAAATCTACGAATCTAACAATTTCTCACCGGATTTAGGGAAAATGTCCCATGAAAATCTCTCATTTCATAGAACGTTTAGCCTACGGCTTAGAAAACAATAGGAAAACCAAAATGACCTCTTAAACTAGAAAGAACAAGAAAATTGTTAGATCCCAACACTAATTTCTCTACTTAAGGGTACTTAGGATTTAGTTAATCATTGTATGAGGCCATATTGTTTAAATGTGACTCATTAGGTAGTTGGTGTGTAGGAAATCGATACTTATTAATGATGGGACCACAAGTGATTAGGGTTTGGTTAGTAAGAAACCATTTAAAGAGGTAAGAAGCCATGTTATCTTTTGTTAAGTATATTTCATATGCATCAGAGCTCTACTCATTTAGGGATTACCCCCGCAAGGAGGCCCACAAACATTTCTCTCTTTCTATAATATCAATATAAGGGTTATCATGTAGGTTCAATACACTTTTTTCACTTATTTTACTTTCTAAAATTTATATTCCTTTTGATCTTGCTCATAATTTATTGTTTCTTCTAAATAAGTATGCTACAAGTGCTTTGAGAGCACTTTCATGTGCTAGATCTTTCCCAATTTTCAGATAATTTTATTTTAGGATACATACATGTTCCAATGTCTTTAAGCACAATGAAATGTTATTCAATGGGAAAAACCACATTTGAGAAGCATACATGTAGGGAATAGAAGTGGGGTCTTGTGGTTGGACACCTATATGAGTATCTGGTGAGTAGTACCACATTAGACATAATGTATATGGATTCAATATTCCCATACCATTGGGTATGTTAGAATATTCCTCTGTGCACCTAAATCCCTCCTTACATAAACATGTAAGTCGTAATGTCACTATATTAAATTGAACATAACACTCATGGAGATCACTCTTATGTATGAGGGAATTGAGTAATACAACTGATAATATAGTTTATCCTACTTAGTTATCATAATGAAAGACCAATTCAGTACTACTGTTGGAAATTATTAGGTATATGAGAGAGATACATTTTTTTCCACTCCTTTTCTCTTAGGACCCTACAAACGTTATCCTCTATAGAATATGCACAAAAATTTCTACATAACTTGCAATATTAGAAATTTGAGAATATTATTAATGTATTAATACTCTAGAAAGAGTTTTAAAAAAATGGAGCCTATCCTAACCATTGTAGGGGATCTATCCCAAAATAATCCTTGTGCAAAGCTAATTATGTTAGTGTAGCTCTTTGGTAACTCTCTAGGTGGAACAAATTTTCCTAGACGAATGCAAGGGATCTACACAAAAGAACCCTTATGAAAATCTAATTTGGAAGCTCGATGCTAGAAATATACCATGTATATTCAATAATTAATATTTTATTTTATAATTCGATGCTCATTTTGATTACAACAACATGTATAAATACATGCAAAGGAGTAAAGTAAAGTCTTTTAAATAATCTATTGTGACTTTATGTTATAGTATAACTAATTAAATGTAATTTAATAAACTTTATTACAAGTCATCCCTCCCTGAAAAGGTTTGGCCTCGAAGCATGGGTAAATACGAATGCTTTGATATAAACTCCTCATTTTCCCAAGTAGCTTCATCTTCTAGTAATTTTTTCCATTTGATCAGATACTCATTAACTTTTCTAGAATACAAGGATTTGGTTTGTACTCCTAAGATACCTTCACGAAGTAGAATTAACTTTCCTTCTTCATCTAAAAGAGGTAATTTTGTTTGTATATGGACGGTAGGACCCAAATTTTTCTTCAAATAAGAAACATGGAAAATGTCATGCAATTTCCCTTTATTT
>ML798358.1:128699-144913 GCA_009831015.1 Picea engelmannii | reverse complement strand
ATGTATGATCTTATTTTGATTTCTGGCTTCTAGCTAGTGAGCCCAATATTGGGGGTTTTGAGGGTTTTGACATAACAAACCCTAGAGGATGATTCGGTGGTGAAAGATTCCACCTATCTTGTCCCAAGATTGGTCTCGGAGATTCAATACTCTCCCACACCATTCTAGTTCCAGATCTACTCAGTTGCAGGAGGATTCTACATCAATTTCATGTGCAGATAGAGAGAGGGCGCACCAGTTGAGGGATTCCAACAAGAGGGTCGCACCATCTTTGGAGAGAGATTCGTTGTAGGATATTGGTAGGGCCATTGAGGATTATATCACTTGGGTTTTCATTGCAGGGCCTTAGACATCAGATCTACTGCTTTCTGAGACAGTTTTATGGCTCATATTATTTCTTGAGTAGTGGGGCGAATTGAAGAGAAGGAGGGTGTTTTTGAGATCCAGATCTAGTCCGTTTGGAGGGGTTACACTTCAAATTTGACCCTGAGACTTTACCTAGTGACTTTCAGTGTTCGGATCTATATTTATGGAGAGTTTCAGAGCATTTGGAGGCCTCCTTCAGTAGGGCCGAATTATCTAGGGTTTCAGTCATCCAGTGGGGCACACCATTCATTGGGGGATTTCAGATCTACAGAGATTGAGAGGGATATTGGAGATTCGGTCACCTGGGTTGTTTTTACCATCACCTGATCTATCAATTGACATATTTATTAGGGTTATTGGACACTTTTGGCAGCAGGGCTGAGTTATTGAGGGCTTCAGCCTTCTATTGGAGCGTGGCATTCTTCAGCTGGAGAGTTTGGCATTCAGATCTGCTTGTATTGATCTTCATTTCTTATTCAGCCTTTGGAGACATATTTTGTATTAGCGGGAGCATTTTGTAGCAGTTCTTATCTATTGTCTATCTTCTTAGCCATCTGTTGAGCATTCCAGATCGACATCTTCATTGTAGCAGGTTTCTCCATTTTATGAATAAAGAAGAATTGAGATGTTTTGTCTTGTCTATCTTATTGCATATGGTTGAGGTATGTTCCATGGTTATCTCTTTCATTTATTTGCTTCATACACACATATAAACACATCTAAAAGGTAGATCAACAAAGTGTTTGACGAAATACCTCACTCAGAAAAAGTTTTAAAAAGACACCAAAACAATGATGATAAATTTTTCCTCTACCTTCTCCTTGGAGTACCACGTTTCTTTTTCTGGAAGTTGTCCTTTCAACCCAATATGTCAAAGGTCGTTCTTCCCCTGTCTTGTAGTTATAGACTGCTTATGCAAAAATATGTCCTTTTACAACTCTTCCTGAGCATCTCGTGCTAAGTCCTCTATGGAAGGTAGGATCTACTCCTTCTCCTGATCTAACATGGAAGGTTTAGAGAGTCTAAGATTCTCCACATTCACTACTGAGTAAATGCACATGTATGGGGGTAGAATGAATCTATAGGAATTATCTCCCACATTTTACAATACCTCAAAATGACCATACCACATAGCCTTGATCTTCTTACCAAGACTCTTTAGCCTTTCCTTGTTCAATTATAACCATACTCTGTCTCCCACTCTAAATGTTCTATCTTCTTTGTGTTGGTCATTCCTAGCCTTGTACTTTTCCCGTGACTTCTTCAATGTCTCTTGTACTTGCAAATGTATATTCCTCATCTTCTCAAAAAAATTATGTGATTTTAATGCATCTCATGTGAACTCCTCCCTCACTCCTCCTTGTTGTCCATATAAAACATCTAAGGGTGAAGGTGGAAAACACCCAAAGAAAGTTTCAAAAGGTGACTTGTCAGTATAAGTGTGAACTTCTCTGTTATAAGAGTGTTGTCTATAGATAAAATTTTCATCCCAGGTATTCAAATGCATCTAACTGTAACCCCTAAAAATATGCACCAAATTCTTGTTGAGTACTTTTGTCTTCCCATATATCTATAGATGGAATGTTATAGACATCTTCAACTTAGTGTCCATATTCTCCCACAATGTAGTACAAAATGCAGTGAGAAATCTGGTATCCCTATCTGATATTATGCTCATTGGTATCCTAAATTTCACCTAGACATGTTCAAAGAACAATTTTGTTCCTCCATGTCTCTTGATGATATTTTTACAAGGCATGTGAATGCACATTTGTTTTAACCTGTCAACTACCACCAATAAATAGTCATGTCCATTCTATGTGGTTGGTAAACCTCCCACAAAATCCATGGAAATTCTTTCCCAAGGTCAAGTGGGTACATGTAATGAATGGTATAGACCTTAATTCCTATTACTAGGATTATTGGTACAACAAATTATACATCCTCTAATATAACATGATACATCTTCTTTCATTTTAGGCCAGTACACATACCTTTATAAATTGGAAACTATATTTCAAGCACCAAAATGTCCTACAACCTTGGAGGCGTGAGCCTCTTTGATAAGCTCCATCGACACAAATCTTGTCAATATTCTAGAGTAAACCATTCTGGAAATGATAGTCAGCCTTTCCATCACCTTATTCTATATGAATTTATCCTTGTAGCTGCTAAAAAACCTCCTTGAAGTCCTCATATTCTATGTATGAATATGTGTATGCATCATGGGTAAAAGGATCCATGTGCATTAGAGATACCAATGTTGTAATATTGGATGTCATTGGCCATTAAATCATGTCTTCCAACTTATTTGTGTTTCACTTATTATACTTGATGACTGGATGAAATTGTTGTAAAAAACCCATCCAATTGTAATGCCTGGTTTGTTGTAGCTTATTATGGGCCTACAAATATTGTAGTGGATAATGATCTGTGTGGATGATGGTCTCCTTTCCCATCAAATAATGATTCCGCTTTTTGACAACTTGTACCAAAGGAATGTATCCACTTGTCATAGGTAGGGTAGTTGAGAACGCCCCCATGAAATACTTTGGAATGATAGCAGACGACCATTCCTCCCTGCATTAATATTGATCCCATGTCATACCCACTTGCATCTATCTACACTCTGAAGATCTTATGCAAGTTTAATATCATGAGCATTGTGGTTGGATTTATCTTTCTTTTCATCTCATCAAAGGCCTTCTATTGATTCTTCCCACAGTGGAAACTCTTACAACTAGTTGCTATCATGTGGAGTGGTGCAGCTACATCTGAAAATGAATCTATGAACTTCCAAAATTATTTATCTTCCCCAATAAAATTCATGAATTCAGTGACATTTGTAGGAAATGGCTATTTCATGATGTCCTCCATCTTTGCGAGATCTATATTGATGTCCCCTCCATCAATCACATACCCCAAATAAACCAAATAATGCTAAAAAAATTCACATTTACTAAGATTGGCCAGTCACTGGTGCTTCTTCAAAGTCTCTAACACATACACAAGATGTGATATGTTCTCATCATAGGTAGCACTATAAAACACTATATCATCCAAATAGAAAATAAAAAATGAATCTAAATAAGAGCGTAAAACATCATTCATCAGTCTCATAAATGTAGCCAATGCATTGCATAAGCCGAATGTCATAACCAACCACTCATACAAACCTTTCATTCTCTTGAAATAAGTCTTCCAATGAAATTATTCTTTGAATCGTACCTAGTGATATCCTGATTTCAAATCCATCTTAGAGAAGTACTTGGAATGCTTCACTCAGTCCTATAGATCATTGATCCTTGGCATAGGGTATCGATTCTTTAGTGTAATCTTGTTCAATACCCTATAATCGATACACATATTCCAAGTCACATCCTTATTGGGAAAAATTATGATGGGTCACCCTCAAGGTGAGGTACCTAATCGAATCACACCCTGCTCCAACAACTGCTGAAACTACTTCTTCACTTCATTTTCTTCCAGAATGGACTGTCTGTACAACCAAATATTTGGAAATGGGGAGTCTAGAAATAAATTTATTTCGTTATCCATATCCCTCTTAGGTGGTAGCCATTTAATATCCTTTAACACTCCTCTATATTCTTGTAACAACACCTCCAACTGATTTTTTTTATCTTTAGTACACCCCTCTAGGGATGCCTTCACTCTCATTGACTCATCATTAGACTAATTTTCTCTTAATAAAAGAGAAACATATTTCATACTGGAACTAATCAATTTCTTGAATTAGTTTGCACTTATTAGAGAGATATTTGACTTTCCTTTATGCACATTGATGATGTAGGAATTCCCATCCTTGATCGATATGTATTGGTTAGCTCTCTCCATGAATATTGCATCCCTAATATACATGTAGGTGATTCCAAACACTACTCCATATATGTCAAGGGATACCACATCCAATTCCATATCATCAAAAAAATCAACACTTATAGCAAATTCAATCTTACATTGTTTCATTACCTTTATCTCTACCTCCTTGTTTACCCAACCCAGTGTATAGGGGATAGGATGACCATGAACCTCCAACCCAATCTTACTAACTAGATCCATTCTATGAGAATAACCTTTTAACCAGAGTCAAATAGAGCATTTATATTGGTCTTGTTGACATGAATATTGATGTGGAAGATCTTGGTCAGCTCTTTCTCTTCCCTGTCATGAAGGCTACTCAGATTCACCTCCTTTTCCACATATGTGCAGAAAAAAATTTCATCCATATCCATGCTACTTTCAACCTTATTTCTTGAATTTATGTGTAAGCGGTTCTTTTTATTTCCATCCTTCTTTTGGTTCATCATGTTTATCTCTGGATGTTGTTTCTAGTATTTTTTGTCGATGTGGCCATGAATGTTGCAATGATTGTAATGGTTGCTAGGATCTTTTGACTGATGTGTAGTGATTGTTGTATTCTTATATTTTCCCCCTTTAATTTTATTCTTCCCCTTCTTGGATGCTTCCTGGTTCCCTTTCTGTTTCAAACCACTTTTCTACCCCTTATTTTCACCTATGTTTTCCAGGTATTCTACATGTACACATGAATTATCAATTGTTCTTGGCTTGAATATAATCACCTTCTTTCATAGATGATTATTTATTCCCCCTAGATACCTAAGGATTAAATCTGGGTTCTCGAGAGAAATACCCAACATGATGGCCATCTTTGTGAACTCGGTGGTGTACTCATGTACATTTTACCGCTACCTATGTCTGAAGTAGTTCCACTATATCCATTGGTCTTCTACATACCTGATATGTTAGAATTGGGACTTGATGAGGGTTTTGAAATCCTCCCACCTAGTTATTATTGGATCACCATACAACCTAATTTTTTTCATGTGTCTTTCCCACCAGGTTAAAGCATGGCCCTGTAAGTTCAATCTAGAAAATGAAATATTTTTCCCTTCATCTATATGGTGAAGGCTAAAATAAAATTCTAGTTGTTGCAACCAATGATTCAATTTTAATGTATCGATATCACCTTGGTATGTCTTTATGTCCACTTTCACTTCCATATTTAATAGGGACTATGAAGGGTTAATGACACTTGGACTCGACTGCTCTTTCTCAGACTCTTTCCATGACTCCTTTGTCGAGTCTTCCTAATCTATTGATTTCCTCTTCAATCCAATCTATGAGTTATAGCCTCCATCATCTCCAAATGCTCTCATATTTATTTCTAGATTTAGCATGAGGAGGTTCATATTTTAATGATGTCGAAAACTTTCACTTTCAACCACTCAAATCTCTCTTCTGCTATATATCGAGGGTTATTATGAACATACTCATATTCCATGGCTAGGTTTTTTGCAACTTCTATTTAAGTTGATTCCTAGATCCTGAAATTTCCCGCAAATACCCAAAAAGAAAACCTACTCTGATACCAATATGATTTGTAAATATCCCTTGATATTCCACTGGAAGAGTTTGTCACAAAATATCTAATAAAATACTGAAATATTTACTTTTAGGGTTATTTTTCCTTTAGATTTCTAGAACATTTAGATATTTATTTTCTTTTTATGCATGAAATAGATAAAATGTGAAAAATAGAAAACATTAAAATACAATTAGATAATCAACAAATAAAAACAAGATTTGACCTGGGAAACCCAATACGAGTGAAAAAACATCTAGAAGGTGAGGCTACTCTGTTGTATTTTCTCTAGTATATAAATTATACATGTACAAAGAAAGAGGCACTCTCTGTGGAGTTTCATTTGACCTGTGGCCTCTATCGCTACTACAAAATCTTACCTCCTATGTTATGCTCACAAAAATATCACTATGAGATGTTATTCTTAGCTATGGACCAATATGCAATGAAAAATTATGGAACCCATTCTCCTCCTAGTGGCCTGGTATGTAACATAGCCTGATAGCCATCTAGGGGTAGGTTTTTGACTTCCTCAACCTTGAAGTGTGATAAGGCTTTGAATTTATCATAGGAACTATGATTGAAAAATGGTATGCATCGTTGGAAAGGTTGTGTAGAATATGTAATCTTCATCCATAGTAAGGTTTAGACTAAAAAATGTATCATTTGATTCCTCAAAATGGATCCAAAAGATTTCAGACCATTTTTTTTACCCAAATTTCCAAATTTGGACCGACCACCAAAATGGACTTGCAAGCTAATTCCTCCATTTTTTTTCATTCTGAAAGTAATGATATAGATTACAATATAATGATCTAATCGAGATCACTCCTTGTGAACCTAACCGGTTTCATGATTGCCAAAAGAATGGATAAATCATTCAACAACCTGGAAGAAAAAATCAACAAACTCTTTGTCCTAAAAGAACAAATCAATAACCTCCCTAGACTAAAATACAAACTCACTAGCATCACCAAACTCATTAAATCCTTCTCTTCATCCATTGAGATATAAATGCACAATGTATTTTATCATGTCCAACCAATGGATCGTGGGGAATATTCATTGGATGGAAGGAATAATAATGACCTCTTTCTTCATACCAATCCATTCCATTTGATGCATGAATTTCCTAAGCTCAAGTTTAATAGAAATAATGGCTTAGATCTAGTGGGATGGGTGGGATACTTGAAGCAATATTTTTCTCTCCAAGGTATTGAAGATAATCATTTGAAACATAAAGTAGTGGTTTTATATTTTGATTGGGAGTGTTGGTAATGGTGGTAATGACACATGAAGGAATATGTCGAGGTAACTACTTCGACCCATTTTATAAATACCCTCTATGTTAGGTTTGAAATTGATACCCTATTTTTATGGATGCTAACGAACTTGCACCAAACTAGTACAACATAAGACTTTATTGCTTCTTTTGATAGTTTGACAAGCCACACACAATATATAATTGATTATTTCTTCAAAAAGTGTTTTTATTAATGGTTTGAAGGAGGACATCAAATCTCGGGTCTTGATGTCTCACGGTACTAATTGGATGGAGGCCTCTTATATCATAGATATCCTCTTATATCATAAATAAATCCTAGATGGTGGTCACAACCTATAACAAATGCCTCAATTTTTTTTTCCATTACCACCCCATTGGTTATTCCTATTCTTCCATCGTATCATCCCTTGAGTTTTGACATGTTGACTCTAGTTGAAGTAGTGGAAATTTTTCATCAAAACCTTTTCTACCAATTTGATGAAAATTTTGAGAAAGGTCACTGATGTAAGGAACACAAATTATTTGTCATAGATATGAATTCATCGAGAATTACCAAGGTATTTCCTAGGATGACTTGAACTCACTCAATTTGGATGAGACTACACTGGATAAAGTATTCAATCGGGGGGATTCTAGTGAGAAACCCAAAATTTTCATTCATACTTTCCAAGGAATTAGAGATCCCCATACCTTGAAGTTTGTTGGATATATAAAGCACGGAATTGTGGTTTTCTTAATTAAAATAACTAACAACCATGATTTCATTCATCATTTAGTAGATAAGTAAACACATTTTTATGTCCATGTAGTGCACAACTTTCAAATCATCATAGCCAATGGAGGTTCTATGAAATGTGGTGGTAAGTGTAAGAATGTGAAACTACAAATGGGGGACTATTTCCTCGAATCAAAAATGATTTATTTCACTGTACCTAGGAAGGATAATATGGGTTACTGATGGAATTACGCAAGGGGATACTGAATGTAATGTGTCAATAATCATGTAATAAACCCACTAGGTCGTTAGATAGAATAATATAATAACAATGGGTAATTGGCATAGACCCCTAGGAATATTCATGATAAATTATAAATACACGAGTATCATTTTTATTGAATTATGAATATTATTTTTGATGTTATTTTATTGTAGTAATCATGTCATGTGGAGTGGTTCCTTTCTTAAGGAGTACTTGATGGCATTACTCTACCTTAAGGATTCTTCTCTATAATCTTGTGTCTATCTTGTGTGGATGTATTTTTGTATTTATTAAGTTCATGGTCTATTATAAATATTAAGGGTTTATCTTTCATGTTTTCTATCTCTTATCTATCAAATTTTACTACAAGTGGTATCAAGGATCATTCTTGGGCAGAAAGTGAAGTATTTTTTATTTTCTTTTCGTAGATTTTTCAAGGAAAAGAGGATGGAAGTAGGGATAACTTTAAGGATAGTAAATTATCTTAAAATGTAGAAAACTTGGAAAATCTTACTAGTTCTTAAAATGGAATATGTAAAAGTTTTGGTGATATTTTTATAAAGGTATTCACATTTCTAAGGATTTTATATAGTTTCTATAAAAATTTTACGATTTTAATAAAATAATTGTATCCTGTAGAATTTGGGTGAATAATTTTCAGAAAATAGGGAAATTGGTGAATATGTTTTTGGGGAAAACCATGGAGAATTAGCCCATGGGAAAAATTTATCCCCTAAAATTTTCCTTGGATGGTGACATTCAGATCCATTTATAAAAAAAATTGTATAGAATCTAAGAAAACTAGTTGTAGATCTTAGTTCCTCTAAAAAAAATACCCAAGTTCAAAACAAAACAAAAAAACTCATCCAAATCAAAGTCAGAGAAGTGAATTTTATCAATAATATAAAATCAACAATTTTAGGGTTTTTCAATGACAACCATGTAGATTACATATAAGATATATTTTTATATAGTGCCCATATTTTTGTCAAAATAGTGCCAATAGATGTAGAATGACCATAGAATTCATAATTTTAGTCATAATAGAGATTATGATCAACATTGAGCGAGTTATGATCATTTCAAACTAGTATCCTCAAAACCTTAGTCGTGTAAAGAAGATCCATTCAAAAGTAAGTTATTTCTTAAAAACATTAGTTTTATTTTCTGTTGTAGCAAGTAAGATGTATTTTGTAGGAAAATATGATGGTCCTATTATTGAAGAATACACAAAATATATGAAACGGAAAAAACATTGGAGACATTTTTTAGTCTTGCATTAATAAAAGATGCTACCAAATGGTGGAAGTTGCTTAAACATGACATGTTGAAACTTCCATATGGAGAACAAGAAAACATTTTTTTAGATAAGTGGTCTCATGCTATGAATAATGGTAAAGAAATCACCAAGGGTTTATGCTAATGTGACAACATCATATTACAGGTTCATGGATGTATTCAACTAGAAAATGTTATTATTTCTATAAGCCTAGTAGCAAGCATAATTTCATCGATGTTAACTTAGATAAAATGTTGTAATACCCCATAAAGTATATTCAAAAAACATAGGATGAGGGTGATAATGTTGTAATTTTCAAATATTTGAAGATTACCACGGATAAATATGTGTCGCATTCAAATTTTATTTCTATAGATATAAATGACGTGAATATTTTTTGGGGATATCCTTGGATGGAATGAATTAGTATAGTTAATATTAATTTGAAAAATAATTTTATAAAACTTCGTTACAAGAAAAAAATAATTACAGTACAAGAAACGTTTCTTATTAGAAACAAAGGGATCAAGGGGTCACATGAAGAAGTCCCTACATGGAAGATAATTGAAGTACCTACTGACACATCAAAAAAGGACTTTGACATTGAATTAGAAGAAGAAAAATCTACATAAACACATCAATAAAATACATAAGAAGGGAATGCAAAGGAATGTGAATCTTAGAATATACATGTTGAAGAATCAAAGAAATAAGAACCGATAGCTAAGGTTGTAGTATATTGCAACCCATGCTACTTGGAGAAATAATAGCCATCAAGGAAAGGGTTTGAGAATTAGAAAAAATATTATGGATGAACATAGAACTAGAAAAAAAAATCAGTATGGAGGAAGAAAGAGGACTAAAATAAATGCATGGATTTATTAGAGTACCACAATGGAAACATGGAATAAGATGAGAAACCATCATCAATATTGAGGTGAAAAGGAAGTAGTTGGACCACATGTTCACATTTCACTAGGATGGATGGATGCTTATGCTTCGTACCAATTGGATAAATTACTTAGAAGATTAATTGTATGACTTCCTCTCATGTTTTGCTGAAAAAAACATGAGAAACTGAATGGAATGGAATGTACCTAATGAGGATAATATGGGGTACCTAGGGAGGTACCCAAGAGGATAATGAATGTGATATTTCCATAATTATGGAATATTCCCACTTCGTAATTGGTGGATAATAAATAGGTGCACTAAATATTTAGAGGAAATAATATAATAATAAGGGGTAGTTTGCATAGACACCTTGTAATACTCATGAAAACATATAAATACATATGAGTATAATTGTATTGATAATGCTTTTTGATGTTATTCTATTGTATAAAGTATGGCTTGTGGAGTGATTCTTTTCTTAATGAGTATTTGTTCGTGTTACCCTACCTTAAGGGTTCTTCTCTATATTATTGTGTCTATTATTTTGTGGATTTATTTTTCTATCTCTAAAGTTAATAGTTTATTATCAAGGTTAAATGCTTATCTTTCATATCTTGTCTCTTTTATATATCAAGGTTTATTACAGTGTTATATCAATGGGAGGTTGTGATGTAGTTCTTGGAGTAGAATGATTGCAGACATGGGTTTTATTGTACTATATTTTAAGAAGTTGTACATAAGTTTCACTGAGGAAGGTCATAAAAACACTCTCAAAGGTCTCCAGGTAGGTTCAACATAAATAATCATCCCTCACTATATGATAAAAAACTTCAAGAAAGGCCACTCTTACATTATTTCCTAATTCAATGCAATCTAAGTTATGGATATCTCCCAATAGAAAATTAGCCCCAATTTGTAGTTGGCTTTTAATAAACATTAGTAGGTATTTGGAACACTCCATTTCTTACCTCGTTCATATGGTGAGTATGATCATGGTATATAATTGATTCTAGGTATTCAACCACCTAGTGTGGATCCTTATCAACATTGAAAAGATAATTAAGGAATTATTGGAGGTGGGAGTGATACATCCCAGTACTAGTCCATACTCTTATGTGGTTGTAAAGATTTTGAAGAAATAAGGAAACTAATGCATGTGCCTATACTTACATTCTCTTGATAAGTTGGAAATAAAAGATAAATTTCACATATCATTCATTGATGATGTCATGGATGAGATTTATGATTCATATTTATTCACTAGATTAGACCTTCACTCTAGTTTCCAATAAATCAATATGAAGGAGGTAGAAATTCCTAAGGATATATTTTTCATAGATGAAGGACATTATGAGTTTTTGGTAATTCCTTTTGATATATACAGGGCCCCGTCCAATATTCAAAGATTCATGAAAAAACCTTTTTTTACCCTTTCAATGCAACTTTTTTCTCATCTTCTTTGATAATATTTTTCCTTACAACAAGACATGGAAGGTACACGTCGCACATGTTGATAAATACTCACAATGCCTCCAGGATAATGAATTTTCCATTAAATGTTTTACATGTTCTTTTGGTGCTTCTGAAGTGGAATATTTGGGTCACATTATTAGTAGGATAGGGGTGTGCATGGATCCCAAGAAAATCAATGCTATGAAGGACTTGTCAATACCAAAGACACTAAAATGCCTACAAGATTTCCTTGGTCTTGTTGGATACTATAGGAAAATTGTTTAGAATTGTGGTAGACTTATAGCCCATTTAATCTTGTTTCTCAAAAATGATCCCTTTGTGTGGAATGATGCTACCAAGTAGGACTTTGAATCCTTAAAGGAAGCCATGTATACAAATTTATTCTTATCCATGCTCAACTTCACTAATAATTTCATATTTGAATTTGATTCCTTTGGTAAAGGATTGGATAGTGTTGGAGAAAGAAGGACTCCAATTGGTGTTCACTGGTAAAACATTATGTGATAGAAAGTTGGGTAAGTTGACCTATGGAAAATAATGATGGTCATCCTTCATGTTGTAGATACATACCACTCATATCTCATTAGGAGGTGATTCTAGATCAATAGGGACTTCATAGCTTGAAGTAATTTTTGAAATAGTGTATCTCATCACCAAAGCAACAAAAGTGGGTCACTAAGATGTTGGAGTATGTGTTTGTTCATATGGTGCATGCACAATTTATATTTTCACACACTCATTATTTACTCCAATGATTGCATTCACATGTAATGAATTGAACTTACTTATATTTTGCATGACTTTCTTTCCCTTGATTTATGCAATGATTAATAACATGTATAAATATGTTTATGTTTTCCTAATCCATAAAAGCAACCTCATTGTATTTGTATTGGATCCATTTTTATTTTTATCATTAAGAGAGAGTTCAATTAATGAGATAGAGTGATAACTATAACATCCATCTAGTTTTACTCCTCTAACATGAATTCTTCCTTTTCTGGACTCTAGATATTGGGTGGTTTTGTATTGATAGGAAACACAAATCCATAGCCATAGGAAACATGTATTTGTGGCTTCGTTATGCAAGAAAACGTCACATGGTATCATATTTGAAGAAATTATTAAAGGAAGTTTCATTACATAAGTTTTTTCTTCAATTGCATAGTATTCTCTTCTCTTGCATCTATAGATGATTTGGAGACTCAGAAACATTGAATAAAACTAAGTTGTGTAGGGGTCGAGGGGTAACTCTTTCATTTCTTGCTTCATTTATGCACCCAACTTGAAAATTTCTAGATAATATTGCGTCCTCAACTGAATGATCCAATCAAGGTTACTCTGCACAATGGTTTCACACTACAAAATTATAAATAGTAATAATTTATGTGAATTTCCTAGGAGATTAAAAAATCACATGCACATTTAAGAAATGTCCCTTTAGTGTTAAAGGTCCTCATGTATTAAGATATAGAGGGATTTGTTCTGTAGTAGTTTGATTTCCTCCATAGTCCTTCTCTATTCACGGTGTCTTCACTCAATGAACCTATGACATAGCGTTTTCATTCATGGGATATTAAATAATACCCCTAATTTCAATAGATATTGAAAAATATATCCCAAAATCATTTTTTTGAACCCCCCTCCCAATACATATTTCCAATTAACAAACCCCTATTTTGACCAGGTGCTACTTTTTATACCCCCCAATACTTATAAATTCCCCCATACCCCACCCCCAATAACTACAATATATTGACCCTATTTTTCACAATTTAAAAGCCCCCTTTATGAATGAACATGATAAGATATTGGTCAATGAGGTGAAGCCCCCATGTCTCTATTGAGATTCATAATTTTATATTATGTAGAGAATCCATTGAGCTATCATTTTCAATGACATACATCAACACTCTCAATCTATAAAACTGTTCCTATAGAAATTTGAGTTTCATGTAGTGTTTTGGATCAAAGTATGACTCCCTTCCTCACACCATTCAACTATTATGGGTGGAAATACAATGTTCTAATTTGTCTAAGGAGAAAAGGATTATTTAGGATAAAAATGTGAACATAAACTAAACCAAAACTAGCTATAGATAAATCAAAGTGTTTTAATGGATGTGATGAGTCCTATAGATAATCATGTCTATTTGTATCTACCAATATTATTTTTTACATTGACTCTGCTAATTCACCCAATCAGATTAATAATACACTTGAAGGATTGTTTGTAAAGTGGGACATGTTAAGAGGACACCAATTGGAGAATGATATCATCAGTTTCAGCCCTAAAAGTCTTGAAACCATCCATGATTTCTTCATAAATTTAAAGTCATTAATATTGTAGCTAAGGTAGTGAAATGTTGAGAAAAAGGATGAGCAATTGGTGCTTTCCATTCTTGCTAAACTTGGTCCTGAACAATTTGTATTTGTCTATATATTCCATAACACCAAGAAAATTATGTAAACCCATGTATTACATGGTTAAAATCCTCTTCGAGGGAAACAACACATGACCCTAGACAATTTAGAAACTTGAGGCGATATATTAATGCAAAAGAAAAATAATTTACAAACGAGTCTCTCATAGTCAATCAAAAACAAATGACACTATGTGATCCTTAAATAGATATCATGGACCAATAATTTTTTAATACATGGATTGATATATGTTGGATAATATTGTCATCGATGCCAAAGGTTTAATTAATTGATGTCAAGTGATTGATTGATGTAAAGGGATTGATTGATGTCAAAGGATTGATGTCAAGGAATTGATTGATGCCAAAGGATGATTGAATGATGTCAAAGGTCAAAGGTTTGATGTATACATGTCTTATCATAGTATATTGATGAAGATGGATCAATGAGTTGTCATTGATACATGATGCATAGATGAATATGGATCGATGTGGTTTCATTGGTATATGATGCATTGTTGGATTGATGTAAAGATGAATCATTATTGTCTTATCATGTTTGATAAAGTGTACAAATGGATAAAATCCAAAGTGGTCCCCTTATGGTGAAATCCCTCATAGGAAGACTCTTTATGAATGAGTTATACTAGAAGTTTTTGGACACACCTACCACACTTAGAAGGGGGGTGAATGAGTGTGGGGCTCTTTTTCCCAAAACTTCCCTCTTGCACAAAAACTCATCAATTAGCATTCAACATTTATTCATTACCCATTTTTTTCATTTATAACCAGTTAGATGTGAGCACATATCAGAAACATATATCAGCAATATATCATCAACAATTCATCACCATAATGAACACAAAGAACACAAGATGTATGTACAATTTTCTTTTTATTACGGACTACAATCCTTGGGGTTTATCAGCAACAACTGAATAGAGTACAAATCTACAAGAGCACCAGCTCTATATGCAAGACTCAGCTTGCATTCTCAGCACCAACTGAGATGAGGCAAAAATCCTCAATAGATATCAATCTATACGATAAACACGAGCATCAACCATGCATCAACCTGTGTCCAACAACTTGTAATCAACTTGTACCATAAACAAGTGCATCCAACCATGTACCAAGTATATACAAAGCATGTGTCAACTACTCATCAAAAATGACTCATCACTATGTACCAACATCATCAACTATACACCTCATTTATGTGCCAACTCATCAACTGCTTGTCTCAACCATGACTAGTTTTGGATTAGTCAACAACCCTAACTTGAAATAATCATAACTTTGTACCTATACTGAATAAAGATATGAAACTAATAAAAAAAATCTTCTGTGTGTTTTATGCAATTCCTCCAAGTGTAACTACTTGGAACCTCTCAGAAAAGGATTTATAGCAAAAATGGCATACCTTATTGAATTATGGCTTATTCTAGAGAGCGACCTTGTAAAGTGTGCCCCACACAAACTATTTGATGAATAGATATGACACTATTACAAAGAATACTACAGGCTGTAATCTAACCAACACAATTTGTCTCACTTCATTTTGATCTGTTATGAAGAAGTTATGACATTTTTACCCGAAACACCTGATTTTGACTAGTTTCAGGACTAGCCACAAACCCTATTTTCCACGGAGTGTAAATCCAAAACTACAACGACCCACAAGCTAAATTTTTAACCACAGATACTTGGCTATATTTTCTCACTTGCATATAAATTTCAGGATTTGATTCATTATAGAAAAAAAAGTTATAGCGAAAATGGTGAGATGACCTGTAAATAACACACCTTAGAAAGCACCATCAAAATAATTTATCCTTCCTTGCATTTCGGCCTTCTTTTCTTCACTTTTCTCAGCATTTCGGCTTAGATATCCTTGGTTACCTCAGTCACCTATATATCTTCAATATCCTCAAGTGTTCCACACCAAAAATTCTCAAGAAGCTCTTCATCAATACTCCAAAATATATTCCCACAAGAAGCTCTCCATTGATCCACAAAAAGGATGATCTACAAGAGACCATTGCTATCTTATTTATACTTTCATCCTTTAGTTCACTTAACCCATTTTTAGGTCACTTAACCCATTTCT
>ML798358.1:91838-128649 GCA_009831015.1 Picea engelmannii | reverse complement strand
CCACCTTGAATAAATAATATTAACCCATTTCTAGGTCACTTAACCTATTTTCCTTATTTTTAGGGTTAACCACTTTCCATAAATATTCCTTCTTGATTTTGTCACCTTATTTTATCATTTCTTCTTTTAGGTCACTTTGAATTTTTTGACTTTGGGGGCTTCAAGCCTTCATGTGAGGGTCCTTCATCTTCGTAAGGCCATAACTCTCAAACCAGGAGGATTTATGTGACATTCCACATACCACCAGAAATGGCATGACAAGCACTATCCATCTAGGATAGTTTCACCAACAATTTCCTTGATCTTCATCTCGTTATTCCTCATACAAGCATGGGTCCTCCAACCATTCTTCTAGGATAACTCAATCCGTAAAGCATCTTCCTATGAGGGATTTCACCATAAGGGGACCACTTTGGAGTTCATCCATTTGTACACCTTATCAATCATGATAAGACAATAATGAGAGCATGGATCCTCCAACCATTCTTCTAATATAACTCAATCCACAAAACGTCTTCCCGTGAGGGATTTCACCATAAGGGGACCACTTTGGAGTTCATCCATTTGTGCACCTTATCAATCATGATAAGACAATAATGAGTCATCTATACATTTTTCAACCAATGCACCATATACCAATGGAACCACATCGATCCATCTTCATCATGTATCAATGACGACTCATTGATCCATCTTCATCTATGCATTCTCATCAAGGACAATACATATTATATTACATAAATCATCAATCAATCAATCCGTTGACATCAATCAATCACTTGACATCAATTAATCAAACCATTGGCATCAATGACAACATGATCCAACAGAAGTATGGTTGGATAATTTATGATTATATGCGGAGTAATGAGTTGAAGATTAGTGAATTCGTCAGTCGAACTATCCTAGATGGACATTTCTTGTCATTCCATTTCTAGTGGTATGTGGAATGTCACATAAATCCTCATGGTTTGAGAGTTATGGCCTTACGAAGTTGGAGGACCCTCATATGTAGGCTTCAAGCCCCAAAAAGTCAAATAAGTCAAAGATCTTGCAAAGAAGAAATTTTTATTTAAATGGTAAAGAAAAGTGACAAAGTCAAGGAGGAATATTTAAATGAAGAACTTTCTAATTATGGAAAGTATTTAACCCTAAAAATGAGGAAAATAGGTTAAGTGATCTAGAAATGGGTTAAGTGACCAAGAAATAGGTTCAGTGACCTAGAAATGGGTTAAGTGACCTAGAAGTAGATTAAGTGACCTAGAATATGCTTCTAAGGAAGCTACTTGGAGAGTATAAATAAGAGGCAAGGGTCTCTTGTGAAAAACATCTCATGTATATCACTTATGCATCTCTTGAGCATGTATTGAAGATATATTCTGAGAGAGAGGAGATCTAGAGGATCTCATGGACACATCAAAGTTTTGGCAAGTCTGAGATCATGACGAAAAAAGTCTCGGAAGTTTAGAAACCCTAGTTTCTGAGGAATACCTGGACTGTAGTGATCCCGGGCGCGTACATACGTGGGTTGAATGAGGACAGGGCATGTACAGTGGATGAAGTCATGAAGACTTGTGGTTGAGATGATGACAGGATTTTGAAGATTGAAGCAGGTTCTAGATATACATTGTATGGGCTCAGATCTTCCACTGAGACTCTGGTATGGTTACATTGTTGTCTTGATGGATACTCTTGGTTGTTGTATAGTGAATTCTTAAGGCATTCTTGGTATGGTTGTTTTGATGTGGTTTGTGTTGGTTGATAGAGTGAGAAACACTCTTATGATTCAATACTGATATTATTTCTATAGTATGATGATTTCTTATACATGATTGAGTTGCATTCATATTGCATGGTTGAGGAGCATGAGTAAGTTGTTGGAGAGCTTGGATGTGTTGTGATTGGTTATAGGTCAGATTGGATAGAAGAGAATGTGATTGAAGGTTGCAGAATATTTGAGTGTGGGATGAAAAGAAAACCCTAGTTGCTCAGATGTGATACACAGGTTGTAGTACAGACTGGCTGCGTACATACATGAGTTGTACTATTAGTAGGGCGCATACATACACATGTTGCACTACCAACAGATCGTGTACCTGTTGACAGATTGATATTTGTTCAGGATTGTTGCCTCATCTCAGTTGGCACTGAGGGTGTAAGATAAGTCTTGCATTATAGAGTTGGTTCTCTTGTAGAGTTGTACTCTATTCAATTGTTGATGATAAGCAAACGATTGTAGTGTGTAATAAAAAGAAAATTGTACATACATATTGTGTTCCTTGTGTTCCTTGTGTTCCTTATGTTCCTTGTGGTGATGATTTGTTGATGATATATTGCTGATATATGTTGTTGATATATGCTCACATTTAATGGATTATAAATTACAGAAATAAGAAACGAGTAAATGGTGATTGCTAACTTATGAGTTTTGTGAAGGGGGAGTTTTAGGGAAAAAGAGACATACACTGTTCACCCCCCTTCTTAGTGTAGTCGGTGTGTCCAACAATTGGCATCAGATAAGGCTTTCACTATAAGCCTTAAAAATCTTGAAGGATATCCATAAGACACACAAATGGATTATGAAGTTCCAATCCTTTATGAGGAAAACTATTCTACTTGGAGAGTAGAAATGAGAGTGCGTTTGAAGGAAATGGGAGCAGGTATTTGGAAGGAAACCATTGGTGGATCCGTTTCCTTGAAGAACAAATCAAAATTTGCAGCTCAAAGGGAAGAAAAGATGAATTTTGAATTATCTCTCAAGCAGGGATGATTTTAAGGATGGAATTTTTTTATTAAAATGTAGAAACATGGGCTAATCTTACTTGTCCTTAATATCCAAAATATAAAATGTTTGGCGATATTTTTGCAAAAATATTCAAATTTATAAGGATTTTGTATATTTTATACAATTCTTTGGTGATTTTAAAGGTAAAATAATTTTATTCTATGGAATTTGGGTGAATCGTTTTTAGAAAAAATGGAAATTAGCGAAAACATTTTTGGGAAAAACCATGGAAAATTAGCCCATTTGCGAAATTTAGCCCCTAAAATCATCTATGCTCTCAAGACCATTATTAGTGGACTCTCAAGTCCTATCAAAGAGAGAATGGGGCAATGCACTTCCACCAAGGATCTATGGCTAAAGCTAGAGGAGACATACCAAAGCATGAAGGAAGATCTTGAAGACATTTCAAATGAAGGCACAAAATCATGTGATGATGTTGGCAAAAAGGAAGATCTTGAAGACATTTCAAATGAAGGTAAAGAATCTCCACAAACCCTTGATTGCAATAATTCAAAATGTGATGATGTTGAATTTTTCTCTACAAGTGAAGAAGAAAATCTAGAAATAGTTTGTATAGAATCAAATGATTGTTATCCTATGGAAGAAGTAGAATAAAAACTATCGTAGCTTAAAGAGAAAGTTGAAAGAGGTCTATATGAATATAGCAATGACCACTATTATATAGACTATAGCTATCTTTTGGATAACACTAAATTTTTTTTTAAGAAGAGTCAAAGGCACATCTTGAAGTTAAAGGAAATGATCAAAGAACAAAAAGAGAGTAATAAGACTCAATTAGAATAAAAGGAAGAAGATACCACAAGACTAAAGAATGAAAAAGAACATAAGAATGTAGATGATGAGATTAGAAAAAGTCTTGAAATTATTGTCCATCTCAAGACCCAAATTGAAGAAGCCAAAAGGGTAGAGGAGTTGTTGAAGAATCAAGTAAATGAAAAGGAAGAGTCATGTCATAAGTTATAAGCTGAAGTTGTTGATCTTAGAAAGAAAGTAGACAAGTCAAACAAATTCTTGAATAGATCACAAATCTTGAATGAGATCTTGGAAAGTCAAAGATCACCAAATGATAAATCAGGTCTTGGATACAAGATAGAAGATACACATGATTAAGAAAGCACCTCAAAGAAGCATGAGGTAAGTCCCTTACTCTCAAAGGATGCAAACAATGTTGCAAGTCAACCATCTACACAAGGCAAGGATAGTTTCAAAAGAAAAAAGGAAGGAATACATCAAGAAACCATCCTTACACCTCAAAGAAGATGGACACCCAAGAAAAGGTATGAAAGTGTTTTTCATGGTCAATGTTATTCATGTAATGAATATGGTCACAAAGCTTTGGAATGCAGATCTTATGCAAGGATAAATAATGGAATATTTCATAACACCATAAGATGTTGGAGATGTGATCAAGTAGGACACATTGTTGTTCACTATCACATCATGAGATAATACAACTGTAGTGGATTTGACCACAAATCCCAAGATTGTTGGAACACAAGAAGAAGGTTCATGATGAGGACTTCATATAGCATGACTAGAAGAAGGAATGAAGTAAGGAAGGGAGACATCTTTGAAAATATGGAAGCTCAGAACTAAAGTTTTGAGAAGTAGGGACACATTCAAAAGTGGGTGAAGAAGACTGAACAACTAGAGCAGAATGGAAGCCTTAAGGGAAGCTCAAGTGTGTCATCTATTGAAGCATACACAAGTGACAGTGGTAACAGTCACGTACATACGTAGGCTTACCTTGAATAGGTCGTGTACATACATGAGCTATCTGTGCATCAAGTCACGTTTATGTGGTAAATCCTATGGAAAATGGCTATGCACATGGGTTGCATCTTGATGTGATCGTATAACTCTATATTGCAGGGTTTGACATTGTTTGTTGCAGGTTCTGACATTGTTTTCTGCAAGTTTTCATGATTACATATTGGATTATGTATGGTGATGATATATAATGAAAGGATATATTGGATTCATGGCATTAACCCATGAGTATGGATTGAGGCATTTTCTGTTGAAGAACAATGTTGGTTATGAAAATGAAGTTATGGTACCTTGGTTATGAGATATATCTTGATGATGCTAGCTAGATATGTCATTGATCTATCGAAGAACACTACTAGTATACGTATTGTTGGATGCTTAGTATTTACTGTAGTTAATGGAGGATTGAGGTTGATCTGTTGGAGTACATGTCTGGTACATATTATGAGTTTCGTTGATATATCTTATGATGTATTATTGGAAGCATATTTGTTGGATATCTTGGTGCATGCATTTGGAATATGGTTGGACTACATATTGGGACATGTAGTTGGTGATTTGATGAGGTGATCATATTGTACATCATGTTGAGTCATATCTTGATATATAGTTGATGCATGATTGGTACATTGGTAGAGGCACCTACTAGCAGTTTGATTTGCACATGTTTTGTGGTTTTGGCATACATGCATTGGTGCATGGTTGATGTACTTGATTGGTACAAGTGGTGATACATGTTGATGTGCATGTTTGGTACACTCATAGATTGTATATGTTTGGATGATAAGTACTTGGCTAAATGTACACCATTGGTATTACTTGATTTGCATATACTTTGGTACATGATGTATTGGATGATATGATGAGACACTTGATTGATTGAGATTCATGATTGTTATACTTGGTTCATGGTGGAGACATACCATGAGTGATATGACACTTGTTGGCATATTGGTATATGCACATGGTTGGCATGTTGACGGAGGCATATGATTGGTATACTATTGGCACATGTTTTGGTACATGATGTATTTGTTCATTCATTGACATATATTTTTCTTCATGATGTTTGGTATGGCATGAGTTTGATGCATGGACAGGTCCAAGGATCGTCATGTGGTAGCATATTGTTCATTTTGTGGAGAAGATAGGGGGATTCATTATTCTTCCCATGATTCTAGGAGGAGATATTTATCATATGCATACTTAGTAAAATAGCCCTATTCTTGAAGAAAAAACACAGAGGCATAATTCCAGGGGGAGCGATGGTCACAAAGGGAGCATGAGCGATGTATCTTCAGCATTACATCAGAGTGATATCCCTTTTTCAAAAGGGGATATATTATTGGGGAGCAGCCCCAAGAAGAGGATAATGAACCTTTGCCATTGAATTCAAAGGGAGAGAGATAGTCACATTGATGTGATTGATGATTATTGATGTTGGGAGATAGTCACATTGATGTGATTGGTGACTATTGATGTAGATCATTCCTTTTCTACATGTTCACATCAATAATTGGTGTTGACATCAATGTTGGTATTGCTATCAATTCCAAAGGGGGAGATTGTTGGATCATGTTGTCATTGATGCCAAAGGTTAAATTAATTGATGCCAAAAGATTGATGTCAAGTGATTGATTGATGTCAAGGGATTGATTGATGTCAAAGGATTGATGTCAATGAATTGATTTATTCCAAAGGATGATTGAATGATGTAAAAGGTATAAGGTTTTATGTATATATGTCTTATCATACTATATTGATGAATATGGATCAATGAGTTGTCATTGATACATGATGCATAGATGAAGATGGATCGATGTGGTTTCATTGGTATATGATGCATTGTTGGATTGATGTAAAGATGATTCATTCTTTTCTTATCATGGTTGATAAAGTGTACAAATGTATGGACTCCAAATTGGTCCCCTTCTGGTGAAATCCCTCACGGGAATACGCTTTATGGATGAGTTATCCTATAAGTATGGTTAGATAATTTATGCTTATATGTGGAATAATGAGTTGAAGATCAGTGAATTTGTTAGTGGAACTATCCTAGATGGATAGTGCTTGTCATTCCATTTCTAGTGGTATGTGGAATGTCACATAACTCCTCATGGTTTGAGAGTTATGGCCTTACGAAGTTGGAGGACCCTCATATGTAGGCTTGAAGCCCCAAAAGGACAAAGAAGTCAAAGAGCTTGCAAAGAAGAAATTGTTATTTAAACGGTAAATAAAAGTGACAAATTCAAGGAGGAATATTTAAATGAAGAACTTTCTAATTATGGAAAGTGGTTAACCCTAAAAATGAGGAAAATATGTTAAGTGACCTAGAAAAGGGTTAAATGACCTAGAAATGGGTTAACTGACCTAGAAATAGGTTAACTGACCTAGAAGTGGGTTAAGTGACCTAGAAGTTGCTTCTAAGGAAACTACTTGGAGAGTATAAATAAGAGGAAAGGGTCTCTTGTGAAAAACATCTCTTGTATATCTCTTATGCATCTCTTGAACATTTATAGAAGATCTATTCTGAGAGAGAGGAGATCTGGAGGATCTCATGGATTCATCAAATTTTTGGCAAGTGTGAGATCATGACGAAAAAAGTCTTGGAAGTTCAGAAACCCTAGTTTCTAAGGTATACACGGGCTGCAATGAGCCAGAGCGCATACATGCGTGGGATGAATGAGGACATGGCACGTACTATGGATGAAGTCATGAAGACCTGTGGTTGATTTGATGACAGGCTCTTGAAGACTGAAGTAGGTTCCAGATATGCATTATATGGACTCATATCTTCCACTGAGACTCTGGTATGGTTATATTATTTTATTTATGGATACTCTTGCTTATTGTGTGGTGAATGCTTAAGGCATTATTCGTATGATGGTTGTGATGTGGTTTGTGTTGGTTGATAGAGTGAGCAACACTCTTATGATTTAGTACTGATATGATTTCTATAGTATGTTGATTGCTTATACATGAATGAGTAAAATTCATATTGCATGGTTGAGGAGCATGAGTAAGTTGTTAGAGAGATTGGATGTGTTGTGATCGGTTATGGGTTAGATTGGACAGAAGAGAATGTGATTGAAGGCTGCAGAAGATTTGAGTGTGTGATGAAAATAAAATCCTAGTTTCTCAAATGTGATACGTAGGCTTTAGTACAAACTGGTCGTGTACATATGTGAGTTGTACTATTGGTAGGGCGCATACATACGTGTGTTGCACTACCGACAGGTCACGTACCTGTTGACAAGTTGACATATGTTGAGGATTTTTGCCTCATATCAGTTGATGTTGAGGGTGTAAGTTGAGTCTTGCATTACATAGTTGGTTCTCTTGTAGAGTTGTACTCTATTCAGTTGTTGTTGATAACCCAAGGATTGTAGTCCGTAATAAAAATAAAATTGTATATATATCTTGTGTTCCTTGTGTTCCTTGTGGTCATGATTTGTTGATGATATATTGTTGATATATGTTTCTGATATATGTTCACATTTAATTGATTATAATTGACAACAATATGAAATGAGTAAATGGTTATTGCTAACTTACGAGTTTTGTGAAGGGGAAGTTTTAGGGAAAAATAGCCCTACAATGCTCACCCCCCCCCCTCTCAGTGTAGTCGGTGTGTCGAACAATATATCCATTAGTATCAAGGAGAATATGAATCATTAAATCACTTTATATCTAGAGCATAATTATGATTATCATATTAGATAATTAGAATGCATACTAAAACAACACACTTCAACTAAAGACACATTAGACCAAGTTGATATTAACTAAATCACAAGTGTATAAATATCCTAATGTCCACCCTTAAGAATAGATTGGGATAGGATTGAAGTATTTACAAAGGTGACACTAGAGGATAATGAAAAAGGTATTAAATCCTATCCCCCCTAATAACAACTTCCTAAACTCTTAACATAGATCAATTTTTGGAAAACTTCTCTTTTGTAGGATACTTTGTGAAAATGTTTGCAAAATGATAATCTATATGGAAATAGAGAAATTCGAGAATACAATATTCATGAAGCTCTCTAATAAAGTACATGTGTACCTCAATATGTTTGTTTCACTGATGTTCAATTGGATCATTGGTGAGATGAATGCCACACTCATTATCGCACCATATTATGGTTGGATGACTCAACTAGAATCCAAACTATGAAAGGATATGTTAAACAAAAAAGGCTTATTGACTTACAATAACCTCTAATTGATACTTTTCTTCTGCTAAACAAATATTAAGGGTATTTTTTTTATTTCAAACCCATGTGAAAGGTCTTTAACCTGTTGAGGCGAGGAATGGAAATTCCTCACTCAATAATTTTTGAATCTCACTAGGCTAAGGTGGGATATGTGGGAATGATACCTTGGGTTTATAGCCTATGAACAATTATCAATAAACCCTCATGAAATTTTTCTTGGGCCTGATGTTATTATCAAGATGTGTGTTTCTTATAAAAAAATGTAAAAATGTTTGTGTAAATGAGTGCAAAATTAAAATGAGTGAAATAAAGAATACATAGAATCTGAAAAATAGTACAAGTATGAATTTATAATAAAGCACATTTTTTATTAATGATAACTTTTTTGAGATACAAAAAAAAACCCTCTTTTGAAACCCCTGTGAGGGTAAGGATCATGATTACACTTAGAAGTCCAATACAAAATTTAAAAATCATACAAATACAACTGGTGTCTAAAATAAAATGACCTAGGCCGAAATGTACTAGGTCAACCAAGCCACAAGATCATCAAGTATTGACTCTGCAAAATAATCTTAATCATAACTAAAAAATAATTTAGAAAATCTAATATAACTACATGTACTACCAAGAGAAATGAATGACCTTTTGAAGCATGCCAAATATCAATGTTTCTTAGTCCTTTCTTCTTTTCCACCTTTAGAATGGTATTTATATCAACAAGAGAATTTAGTTCTTTAAGAAACTCAGAAAATGAAAGAATGAAATTCAAAACTCTCAATATGAAACAAGAGAAAACCTTATCACAAGTTCTTCTCTATTATTCCTCATGTCTTTTTTGTCCTTATATTCTTCTACTTATTCTCCAATTTAAGTTAAATAACTTGTTTAACAAATAGTACACGTAACTTTATGATAAGGATAATTAATCAAAAAATGCAATAACTAGATAGGTGGGGTCCCCCTCTATTATGCATCTCTTATTTCAAAAATAAATTATATTTTTTCATTATCACTCCTAAATATAACCATCAAATATAAAAAATCAACATCATATAGCATACCATAGACAGGTATTCAAAATGCCATGGCATATATCACATGTATCTTCCATAAATAAAACATGATATTTTAAAATTTTCAAAAATAAATATCATGATTCAATCATCTATGCAAAATAGTGTCATAGTAAAATATCATACTAAACATAATCAAAATAGTCTACGGAATTTTTTTCTGAAAAATTATTCCCTTGCCCTGAAGAAGTCCTCATACTGAGACTTATTTTCTTCCAACCGGGATACCTAGGGACACACATCATTTAAACTTCTCTTACAACTGCTTGTTGATTTTATCTTGGAGTGAGTTTAGGAAGAAGACTTGGCCACGTTGGCAGAAGTAACTGGTTGCTTTCCTTTGTCAATTTCAGAGCCATGTGATGTAGTTTTGTGATATTTTGGAGGACGAGGAGGAGACATTGATGTGTTTGTAGAAACAATGTTCACTAATAGTATTGGGTGAACCAAAGGTTAAGGAAAAGATACATTAGTGATAGGGTATGAATTGGAGGAGGAGGGGGAGGATTAATGGGACATTGATTGGAACCAAAAGAAGGATTGATAAGTATATTACCCATCCATCATTATGAGGATGCATGGATGATTCAGAAATATTAACAATATTTGTGTGAGGCTGCAAGATAAAAATAGGGGGTGCTTGGGGTTGTGGCAAGGTATGTCATTCATGAAGGTTTAAATTCCCAGTTTGGATTAGTTGCTGAAATTCATAAGAGTCACCATCAAAGTGAATAGAGAACCTTAATTTTTTTCCCCGCAAGTTGCTAAAATGTGTTAGGCCCTCTGCCTCTTATTCCTTTATTACATCTTTTGTTGCTACCCCTACTGAAGAATCTCATCTATATTCATCATAATCAAATTAGAACATGGAATATAAGACATAGTAAAATTAAACATATAATACAATTTGTCATCATGATTAATTTGGCTATGAGATAACACAACCATGCAACACAAATAGGATATAAAGGGAAAAAGTGAAACAGGGACATAAATACATAATCATCCATTAATCACATATGTATCTGGAATCCACATATACAGGTCATTGTTTTCAAAATATTCATATGGATTATCAAAAATTAACCTTTAAACCATCTCTAAAACCAAGCATTCAAAAAGTATTTAAAAGCCAAATCACACCATTCATACAAGATGTAAAAACATCTTCCCTTTGAAAATCTTGGTCATACATCCCAAACTATGCCATTTTTGGTGCACATATTTCATTTTAATTACATAGACATGGAAAAAAGAAAAAAAAAATGAATAAATGGGATTTGAGGGAATAGCTTATGTAAAGTGAAATTATTGAAGGGATATTGAGTCTATATAATAATCCTTTCCCTTTCATCATTTCCATTTGATCATTCCACCCAACATATGAGTTAATGTATATAATATGTTTATCGTTCTTAATAACCAATCATATGCATGTTATATTATGCAGAAGCTTTTAATATCCATTCTTATCCAAACAAAGTCATAAATATTCATAATGATTCTAGGTAAACCATCATTGGACATGCATATAATAGTCAAAAGTATAACCATAGAATAATTCCCAATATCAAATAAAGTTCAATATGTTGTGAGTTCTTATTCATATATATAATCATAACCCATTCTCGTTGAATCCCAGTAAACTATTCAATTATGCTAAACAATGATATGATAGACAGTCAACAAACCATATCAAATATTGAATGTGTATGAAACTTAAACAATTTTATGTTAAACTTCCAAAAAATATATCAACCAAATTTTGATTATTTGGGTTGGTTTTCATTGATGTCAACCCTTGAAGAAAGTCTAGTAGCGAATTCTGGTAGCATAAAGGTTTGGGTAATGGACCCAATTTTGTTTGATGTATAATGGTAATATTTTTAATATATTTGAAGTTAATACTATTATATATGGATAGTACATGTCATGCCATTTCCGGTGGTATGTGGAATGTCACATAAATCCTCATGGTTAGAGAGTTATGGCCATGTGAAGTTGGAGAACCCTCATGAGTCATCTAGAAGACTCAAAAGGTCAAAGTAGTCAAAGTGGTTGCAAAGAAGAAATTATTTAAATAATAAATTTAATGGAAAAATTACTAAGTGGACAAGTGCTTCGAAGTGGGTTATCCCTAAAATAAGGAAGTGGTTCAAGATGGTTAGAAGGTAACCCCTTGAGGAGGCTACATAAAAGTATAAATAAGAGGAAAGGGTCTCTAATTTTAATTACAATTGAGAATATTGAATATATATAAGTGAATGAGGTAACCAAAGGATATCTAAGGAGAATTTTAGAGGAAAGGTGAAGTAAAGAAGGCCAAAATTCAAGAGAGGATAAATTATTTTGATGATGCTTTCTAAGGTATGTTATTTACAGGTCATCTCACCATTTTCGCAATAATTTTTTTTTTAGAATGATTCAGACAACTAAATCTAGAGGTCTTTGAAGAAACATATCCAAGTAGTTGTGATAAACATTTCATCTTCTAGTTCATTGTATGTTTGGACTTACACTCCGTGGAAAATAGGGTTTGTGGTTAGTCCTGAAACTAGTCTAAAACAAATGTTTTGGGTAAAAACATCATAACTTCTTTATAACATATCCAAATTCAGTAAGACCAAATTTATTTTTTAGAGTAAAGTCTTTAGTATTTTGTGTATCATTTTCAAATCCATACAATAAATATTATGTGTAGGGAATTCTCTACAAGTTCACTCTCTAGAATAATCTAGAATTTAGCAAGGTATGTCTTTTGCTATAACTCCTTTTCTGAGAGGTTTCAAGTAGTGAAACCTGGAGAAGTTGCACAAAATACACTAAAGAACATTGTGTACTATTTTCATATCTTTATTCATTACATGTACATAGTTATGATTATTTCAGGTTAGGGTTGTTGACTAATCCAAATTAGTCATGTGAGACTAAAGTAAAGTTTGATGAAAATGCTAGTCTCTTGTTGTTAAAGTTAAGGAAGGTTTGCATGTATGTGGTCATATACACCAGGTCTATTGTAGAGTTACAAATCACATTTGGATGATGAAATTGATGAGGTATTTTGGTTGAGGTAAATGTTGGGTACATGGTTGAGACAAGTAGTTGATGAGTTGGCACATATATGAGGTGTATAGTTGATGATGTTGGTACATATTGATGAGTCATAGTTTATGTGTATTTGATGCATGATTGGTACATATTTGGTGCATGGTGTATGCACTCTTTGATGATACAGGTTGTTTGGTACAAATTGTTATAGGTTGTTTGGTGCAGGTTGATTGGTACAAGTTTACAGTAGTATATCTCACAGTGATAGTGTGACAGTGGTTTCATCATTCTACTTCTATGATAGTGAGGTTGGATGGGTCAAGAACATGTAGTTGTAGCCACCTTCTGGTTGTATCCGGAGAACATAGGGGGTTGTGGCCTCTTTCTGGCTATAGCCAGAGAATTGGAGAGTTAGAGATTTCCTGAGGTTGTAGCCTAAGAAACTAGGATTTTGGATCCTTCTTCAAGTTGCTACCGGAAAATAAAGGAAATATGTGCTTCTAATGAATGTAATTCTTAAAGACATATAAGAAAAACTATTATGTTGTTTTCTCCATCTTTGGCTTTCCACATAAAAACACTGGTGTAGTGTGTATGTGTATGATTGCTCATGTTTTCATTGTTTATTTACTCTGAAACTATTGGATGATAATGCTACATTGATATAACACTTGCATTTGATGGTTAAAAATGATTATTTCTCTATTATTGATTCACCCCCCGTCTCAGTAATCCAATAATTGGTTTTAGAGCAGGTTCCTTCAGAAGTCAGTTTAACCACTGAAAGGTAGATCATGGAGAGAAACAACATGTATAAATAAAAAATACTACAGTTTGTTGGAAAAAAGTATGCATTATGGAGAAGAAGGATGAAAACATATATGCAGGCACATGGATTTGAAATTTCACAATCAGTAGTATATGGATACGAAGAACCAGGAGTTCTGCCAATAAGTGAAAAAGAAATGAAACTCAGTAAAAATAATTCCAAAGACACAAATTCAATTCTGAATGGTCTTGGTGAATCAATATATACCAAAGTTGTACATTGTAAATCTGCTAAAGACATTTGGGACAAACTTTAAAATTTTTATGAAGGAGATTCAAAAGTCAAAGCAACAAAACTTCAAACTTACAAAAGTCAATTAGAACAACTAAAGATGAATGAAGATGATAATATTGCAGCTTACTTATTATGAGTCGATGAAATAGTGAATGCAATCATAGGATTGGGAGAAGAAATTGAAGAATTTTTTATTGTTCAAAAGGTACTAAGATATCTTCCTATGAGATTTGATCCTAAGATATCAATTCTAGAAGAAAGAGAATATTTAGACTCAATCAGCATGGACAAACTACAAGGAATCTTCACAACATATGCAATGAGAAATTAATAGAAAAATTCATAGATAAAATAAGCAACTTTCAAATCATCCAAAAGGTCAAAGAAAAAGAGATAGAAAAAGGAACATAGGAGCAGGAGTGACTTTTGAGAAGATGATTAAGAAAAAATTGTCAACTTTGTCAGAAGATTGAACAAGGGAACCAACGACATATATAAAGGTAATCTTCCATTGATTTGTTTTAATTTTGATGGTATTGATCATTTTTATAACAAATGTCCTCATAAGAAAAATAAGAGGAACGATGAAGATTAATCAAATAGAAAACAAACATATAAAGTAAAAAGAACCAAAAAGAAAGCTTTCAAGAAAAGCTTATGCACCAAAGAAGACATCTCCTCATCATATGAAGATGAATTCGGTGACAGTGAGACAGAAAGAGTTCTATTCATGGAAGTATAAGAATCTGATAAGGAAGACACCAAAGAAGAATATGAAGAGGCAAAAGTTGACTACTGAGAAGAATTCTTGAGTGCAATAGAATTTATAGGAAGAGAAAAGAATAAAAACAAGAAGCTACAAGAAGAACTAGACAAGAAAGAAGACAATAAGGAACTAGAACAAATGATCATGAAATTGGAGGTTCAAATAGAAGAAGATAAAAGAATTGAAGAAGAAGCAAAGAACAATTAGAATAAAGAGACAAGATCATTGGAAATTTGGAAGCATATATTGTCACATTGATAAAGGATATTCAAAAGAAAAATATGCATAAGAACTCAAAAGTTTTGGATGACATTATCAACAATCAATAGCCTCATCATGACAAGTCCGAACTTGGATACAATCAGACAGAAAATGGATCAAGCTCCAGAACAACAGAATAGTAAACATATCCAAAACATTATGCGGAAACAATCAAAGAGGATAAGAAGATCTACAAGGAAGATTACATGTGCACTCCTCCACCAAGAAGATTCAGATTTCAGAATCAACAACCGACATAAACAAATAGGCCGCAGGAATAATAAGGTTTCATAAAAGTAACTCCTTTCATAAGATCTTCAACTCCCAGGTATCAAACTATCTTTTTTGGTTTATGTTATGCATGCAATAATTTTGGACATAAACTTGTAAATTACAGAGCTAATAGGAGGAACATAAACAACTTTGAAATTCATACACAAAATGGTTATCCAAGAAGGCCTATTGAAACACATAGAAGAAGCTACAACAGGTTTGAATCATTGAGCACTGAAGTGGAATGCTACAAGTGCAACAACTTTGTACACATGGCCAAAAATTGTATAATAACAGTCCCTCCTAGAGAACCACAACAAAAATACAACAATCACAGACAGGAACCTCAGAAGAGAACATGGATAAGAAAGAAGAATCAATATAGGAATGAAGAATGCACACTCACTCTACAAGAAAATGAAGAAGAAACGTGGTGGTATGTTGATAGTGGCTATTCAAAACACATGACATGTGATAAAGACAAGTTGCTTACATTAATAAATGAAAGAGATGGATCAGTCTCCTTCGGAAATGATGATTTGGCTAAAATCATTGGAAAAGGCATAGTCATAATTGGAAACAATAATACTAAGGAAGAAAATTTTCTACTAGTAGAAGATATGAAACATAATCTTCTAAGTGTAAGTCAAATGTGTGACCAAGATCATTTTGATTCACAAAAGTGTGAGATAAGAAAAGAAGGTATAGGAAAATTGATTGCAACAACTGCAAGAACTTCAAGCAACATATATGTATTAAGTGAAATTGGAAATAAAAAGTGTTTTCTAGGAAAGGAATATGAAAGTTGGCTATGGCACAAAAGAATGGGTCACATACACTTTGATAACCTTGTCAAAGTTAGCAAAACGGAAGCAGTTAGAGAAATTCCCCAGATCACGAAACCAACAAACACTTTATATAAGCATTGTCAACAAGGAAAGAAAACAAAGACCAGGTTCAAATCAAAGGAATATTCAACAAAAAGACCATTGGAAATTGTGCATATTGATTTAGTTGGACCAACTACAAAAAAGGGTTTAAAATATGATAAATAATTTATGTTATTAGTTGATGATTATACAAGAATGACTGTAGTTTTTTTTTCTCAGGAATAAGTCATAAGCTTTTGAAAACTTCCAGGTCTACAAGGAAATGGTTGAAAATGAAATGGATTCAAAAATCAAATGTTTGAGATCTGATAATGGAGGAGAGTTCACTTCAAAGGAATTTATGGACTACTACAACAAGTATGGAATAAAAATTTAATTCTCCATTGCTAAGAAACCTCAACAGAATAGATTTGTTTAGAGAAAGAACATGACAATACAAGAAATGGCTCGAACAATGCTAATGGATTCAAAATTGACAGACATTTTTTGGACACATGCAGTGGATACAACAATTCGCATTCAAAATAGAGTAATGCTAAGAAAAAACAATGAAAAAAATCCCTACGAGCTATGGAAAGGAAGACCAACAAATTTGAATCACTTCAGAGTATTTGAAAGAAAATGCTACATCCAAAGAGAATATGGCAGAACGGGAAAGTTTGACTCTCATTTGGAAAAAAGAGTACTTTTTGGTTACTCAAGTACAAGGAAATCATACAAGTGTTACAATCTGAGGTTGAACAAAGTTGTGGAAAGCATTAATGTAACAATTGATGAAACAGGTGGATGAGAATTAAAGGAAGAAGAAAATGAATCAACTGAACAACTTTATGAAGAAGAAGCAGAAGATGAAGAAGAAGTAGAAGGGGAAGATGAAGAGGATTAGATAGAAGTAGAAGATAAATTTCAGCAAGTGCCTCCAAAGACACCTAGCAAACAAGTATAGAAGAATCATCCTCCAGATCAAATTATCAGAAACAAAGATGCATGAGTTGATACTAGAAGAAGAATCTCTTCACCAGAACAAACACACCTAGCACTCTTATCTACAATTGAACCAAGTAGTTTTGAAGAGGCCATCAAGGATGAATTCTGGAATAAGTCCATGGATGAAGAATTGGATCAAATAGAGAAGAATGATGTAATACCCTTAGGCCGAACCAAATTGTAAATATAAATGAAAATGTACTTAAGTTGGTGATCCATTTGATATCATTTTTGTATGCACATTCAATGACATAGTGCACACATGTACTGTGCACTAAAATTATGAAGTGTGCACATTCCAGGATACCATGCGCAACAAACTTAAGTGCACGTGATTTTCAGGCTAGGGGCCTTTGTGTATATTTTGGGTTTTATAGGATGGTGAGATAGTCATTATAAGCTAGGAGGCTTATGTGTTGAATTAGGCTGAAGAGGGTAGATGTTGAAGGCTAGTGAGCCTATTTTTGTATATGTCTTATCATTAATATAAAATACATCACTGTGTGTAGATTGACCACGATAAAAGAGTACGGGGGACTAAAATCCACTAGTTAGGGAAAGGGGGGGCTAAAAGTTAAGGATAAGGGGATAAGATAGGGAGCTTAAGACAAAAAAGGAATATTATATTAATATTCCTTAAATTATAAAGTATGAGTAATTATTTTATCCTAAGTTCTAGGGATGGGAACAAGTGGGCCAAAGTATCCCTCAACATGAAAAGTGTCAAGTTGGGAACATGCATACATACGATTTGGACTTAGTTAATTTTCTCATTCATTCATTCCATCATCATTCACTAACTCATGAAGTTGTCCTCCATACCTTTGTCTTACCATCATTGTACCTATACCGAGTTAGCTTGGGAGATGGACTGAAGAAGTGGGTTGCCAGGTGCATGGGATATTGAAGAGGTGAGTTGTCAGGCCCATGAGAAATTTATCTCTGGGTGAGAGAATCATTGGGAATTGATTTCCCAAAGGTTCCAAACTATAGCTATAGGGATCTGAGACTTCCTATCTAGTCTGTTGTTGAAGCCCTAGAAGGGAAGTGGGGAAGTTGAGGGACTATTGAGTAGAAAAGGGGCACACTTCCTGGGGTTAGACAGGCATGTGGGGAATGCGGGAATGTAGGTTGTTAGTTTGAGTTGGCACCTATGATGGAGTATTTACTGTTGTCTAATATACATCATCATGGTTAATAATCCCTTTACCCAAGTGGAGTTTAGTCCCAACTTGGGGGTGACCCACTACTAAGAGTGATTAGTAGTGTGGTCTAAGGTTGGGAGGTTCATGGAAGGTCTGCACGTAGTTGGTGATATTCTTACTAATATAAGTGTCAATTGTTTGTTAATATATATGCTTCGTTATTAATTGTGCTTATTTTTATGAGTTTTTCATGTGCGTGGTTTATACTTGTCTTTATATTTATGGGTATTTCCTGTCTATGCTACATGTATATGTTTACTTTTATTTCAGTATGACTCTGTGAATTTACAGAATGTATTTGTCTGTTTTAAGTTATATATATAAAGTTCTGCAAGAATTTTTGTGTGTATATGTTTTAATTTGGATATAGTTCGAAAATGTTTACATGGCATAGCCCAGTTGGATGTTGGGGATGTTACAATATGGTATCAGAGCATGCAATTTTTTCAGTGGAATGACCCATCCTGGGTGGCCGAGTATGTTACAAATGACACTTGGGAATTGGTTCCAAGATCAAAGAATAAGAATGTGATTGGTACAAAGAGGGTTTTCAGAAATAAATTGAATGAATATGGATAGGTTACAAGGAACGAATATAGATTGGTATGTAAAGGATACACACAAGTTGAAGGAATCGAATTTGAAGAGACATTTTCCCCAGTTGCCAAAATGGAAGCAATCTGATTGATTTTATTTTATGCATGCTCCAAGAATATTAAAGTGTATCAAATGGATGTGAAATCATCTTTTCTAAACGGGGAACTTTAAGAAGAAGTCTACATTGAACAACCAGAAGGATTTCATTTTTCAAAGAACACAGATTATGTGTGTAAATTGAAGAAGATCTCGTATGATCTAAAAGAGACTCTTAGAGAATGGTACTCTAGACTGGATAAATATCTACAGTAGGTAGGGTTCAGAAAATAAAGTGCAGATAGAAACCTCTACATCAAGGTAACTCAAGTTAGTATTTTATTAATTGAATTTTATGTTGATGACATTATTTTTGGAAGTACCGATGACAGGTTAAAAAAGAAATTTGCAAAGGATATGCATAATGAATTTGAAATGTCAGTACTCAGAGAAATATCCTTCTTTCTGGGTATTTAGATATGTCAAAGTAGCTAAGAAACTTTTATTTCTCAAACTAAGTATATTAGAGAAATGCTAAAGAGGTTCAGAATGGAAGATTTCAAACTAGTTACCACTCCTATGCAAACCAATTGCAAGTTGAGAAAAGATGATGATTCAAAGTCTATAGACCAGAGACAATATAGGTCGATGATTGGTAGCTTATTATATGTGATAGCATCTAGACCATATGTAATTCAGGTAGTTCGCCAGGTGGCATGATTTCAAGTAGAACCAAAGGAATCACATGTCTTAGCAGTGAAGAGGATTTTCAGATATCTTATAGGAACAAAAGAGTTTGGATTATGGTATCCAAAAGGAAAGGATCTATCACGTATTTCCTACATAGATGTATATTGGGAAGGTTGCATTGATGACCGATGAAGCACTAGTGGAGCAACGTTATACTTGGGTGAGTGTTTAGTATCTTGGCTAAGAAAGAAAAAATCATTAGTATCTTTATCTACAACCGAAGAAAAGTATATTGCAGTAGCAGGATGTTGTACACATGTTCTATGGATGAAAAAAACTCCAACAGATATACAGGTTGAGTATGATGAGCCCATTCCAATCAATTCTTATAATACAACTGCCATCAATATCTCAAAGAACTCGACGATGCACTCCAAGATGAAGCACATTCCAATTAGGTATCACTATCTACGGGAACAGGTTGCAAAGAAGAACATCAAAGTTGAATATGTGGGCACAAAAGAACAAGTGGAAGACATATTTACAAAACCACTTCCAAGAGAATCCTTTGAGTATCTTCGTCAGAGACTCGAAGTAATTTCTACTCCAAGATGAATGCTTTTGAACGCTTATATTATATGTCTTAGATTTATACGAGGAAGCACCATAAAGAGGACAATTTAGGTTGGGAGATCAATTTCAGGAAGATTTCAGTCAGGAGGAGTATCCCTAAGGATAGTTCAGTTAGGGGAAGAAGCCCAAAATGGAAAGATACCTTTTCCATTGATGACAAGGGGGGAGATATTTATCAGATGAAGAGGTAAATGCATGGAGAAAGAGCACAAAGGAATTGTTCCAGGGGGAGCAATGGCCACAGGGGAGCATGAGTGATATGAATTCAATATTGCATCCAAGTGTTGACATCAATTCTAAATGTGGATACTTTTCATTATTTGGGTTGGTTTTCATTGACTTCAACTCTTGAAGAAAGTCCGATAATGAATTCTAGTAGCACAAAGGTTTGGGTAATGGACCCAAGTTTGTTTTATGTATAATGGTATGATTTTTAATATATTTGAAGGTAATGTTATTTTATATGGATAGTAGATGTCATGACATTTCCGGTGGTATGTGGAACGTCACATAACTCCTCATGGTTAGAGATTTATGTCCATGTGAAGTTGGAGAACCCTCATGAGTCATCTAGAAGCCCCAAAAGGTCAAAGTAGTCAAAGTGGTTGCAAAGAATAAATTATTTAAATAATAAAGTGAAGTGATGAGTGTACTATAAGTCAAAGTGGATACAAAAGAAATTATTTAAATAATAAATTTAGTGGAGAAATTACTAAGTGGACAAGTGGTTAGAAGTGGGTTAGCCCTAAAATAAAGAAAGTGGTTTAATATGGTTAGAAGCTAACCCCTTTAGTAAGCTACATAAAAGTAAATAAGAGGCAAGGGTCTCTCATTTTAATTACACTTGAGCATATTGAATGCATATAAGTGACTGAGGTAACCAAAGGATATCTAAGGATAATTTCAGAGGGAAGGTGAAGTAAAGAAGGATGAAATTCAAGGGAGGATAAATTATTTTGATGATGCTTTCTAAGGTATGTTATTTATAGGTCATCTCACCATTTTCGCAATAAAGTTTTTTCTAGAATGATTCAGACCATGAAATATGGACGTTGTTAAGGAACCATAACAAGTAGTTGTGATAACAATTCCAGCTTGTGGTTCATTGTATTTTTGGAGTTACACTCCGTGGAAAATAGGGTTTCTTGCTAGTCCTCAAACTAGTCTAGAATAGGTGTTTCGAATAACAACGTCATAACTTATTCATAATAGATCCAAATTAAATAAGAGAAAATGTATTGGTTATATTACAGTATGCAGTATTATTTGTATCATTTTCAGATCCATAAAACAAATATTCTATGTAGGGCATGCTCTACAAGTCCGCTCTCTAGAATAAGCCAAAATTCAATAAGGTATGCAATTTTTTCTATAACTCTTTTTCTGAGAGGTTCCAAGAAGTGAAACCTGGAGGAATTGCATAAAAGAAACTAAAGAACATTGTGTACTATTTTCATATCTTTATTCATTACATGTACATAGTTATGGTTATTTCAAGTTAGGGTTGTTGACTAATCCAAAATTAGTCATGTGAGACTAAAGTAAAGTTTGATGAAAATGATATTCTCTTATTTTTAAAGATAGGGAAGGTTTGCAGGTATGGGATAATTTACACTAGGTCTATTATAAAGTTACAAATCATATTTGGATGATTAAATTGATGAGGGCATTTGGTTGAGGTACATGTTGGGTACATGGTTGAGACAAGTAGTTGATGAGTTGGAACATACATGAGGTGTATAGTTGATGAGTTGGAACATACATGAGGTGTATATTTGATGATGTTGGTAAATCTTGATAAGTCATAGTTTATGTGTATTTTATGCATGATTGGTATATATTTGGTGCATGGTTGATGCACTCATTGATGGTACATGTTGATTATAGGTTGTTTGGTACAGGTTGTTATAGGTTGTTAGGTGCATGTTGATTGGTACAAGTTTACAACAGTATATCTCACAATGATAGTGTGACAGTGGTTCTATCACTCTACTTCTACGCCAGGGCAGTTGGACGGGGCAAGGATAGGTGGTTGTCGCGACCTTCCGATCATAGCTGGAGAACATAGGGGGTTGTATCATCCTTCTGGTTGTATCCGGAGAATTGGGGAGTTAGATATTCCCTCAAGTTGTATCCTGATAAACTGGGGAGTTGGAACTTCCTTCCATTTGAAGCTGGAAAAAAAAGGAAGTTGGTGCTTCCAATGAATGTAATTCTTAAAGACATATAATAAAAATCATTATGTGGTTTTCTCCCACTTTGGGTTTCCACGTAAAAACACTGGTGTACTATGTATGTGTATTATTACTCATTTGTTCATTGTTTATTTACTCTAAAACTATTGGATGATAATGCTACATTGATATAACACTTAAATTTTATGGTTAAAAAGGATTAGATTGCTCTATTATTGATTCACCCCCCTCTCAATAATCCAACACCAATTACCACAATGGGTCAAGAACGTGATGTAATGAAGCACAATAGTTTATCTAGGAAATAAATCATACGCTTAAACCTACGAGACCCAAGTTTGGTCCAGTGGGTTTACAATCACAAATATGGTTTTGGAACCCATTTTTCTTTTAAAACATCATAACCAATATTGACAAGGACATAGTCAATTTGACTGTAATACCCATTTATAAACTTCTCTTCTTAATTCAAGTTGAAATGAAGAATATCTCAACTAGTATCAAGCATATGAAATCCAAACTTACATAAATCCAAAAAACATAAATTGGAAGAAAAATGAATGAAAGAATAATGGTTTGAATGGAAAAACCATACACTGCATGTAACACAATAGAACTAAGTTCAAGTCCATCTATCCTTAATGTACAATTAGGTTTTTAAATCGTCACCTTTAAAACAATTTAATCCATAAGAAATGCAAATAATTACTTATGAAGAAAGAGATGGATGTAGGTAACACCAAAATTATTTATAAAAATCATAGTTCAACAAGTAATTAGGGTTCAAACCGATACACAACACTATCAACCCAACCCCACAATACTTTAATTAAAAAAGAATTGAGCAACAACTCCTTATGTAATCCAACATAATATAAGTTTTGTGCGTATTCACTATAGGAATAAGATGGATTTGAATCAAAAAATGCCAGGATAGAATTTAAACCAGTAATGAAAAAAATAGAGGCAAGAGCAGATTTAGAAACCAAACACAACACGTTGACCCAAGTTTGAAACCCATTTTCCTTTATTTATAACTTGAAGTGGGTTTGTCTCATTTAGCTAAAAATTACTACAAAATACACAAAATGTCTCAAAAAAATGAACTTGAATCCATTTCTAGCACACATAAACTAGAACTTATTCAAAAATTTTCCTTTTCTAAATTTTCATGGAAAGTGAAAATGAAGCATGCAAGACATAACCCAACCATCTTTCAACAAACAATTATTTCTTAGTTATTTTCTTCAAGAAGTGATAGAGAAGAGAGAGAAGAAATATTCATGCACATTATTGGAACACAGTGGATAGACCTAGGGTTCAACATGAATTCACCAACAAAACCCTCATATACCCTCCCTTTCGGCATCACCCGAAAGAAGGCGAATTCGCACCCTAGGTATCTATGAGATTTGCAGGAACCATGTCTCCACAGTTGTGAAGGGAAGGGAGGCAGTCATTGTAACCATTACTTAACATTTTGTCATTATTCATTATATCATGTGCGCAGAAGCATATAACAGATTCATAATAACAGAAAGTAAATCATATGTGTGAAATAGACAAAACAATCGCATCATAACACAAAGACACCATATTTAACGTGGTTCACCCAATATGGGCTACACCCACAATGGTCGACTTCTTATTGTATTATTCATAATCATCCCTTACAAAATATGTGCATTATGTTCATACATTATGCCATTTCCATTATCAAATCCCTCTATCTCTCTTTGTCTCTCTTCACTCTTACATTTGCGCATATATTGCATACTTAGCTCTTCTTACTTGCTCACATACTCTTCTCATTCACTCTCAACTACTCACTACTAAGATCACCTTTCACTAGTTTTCTATCACAAAACCCTTACATATTTATAAAATTACATTAAGGCTTAACCCTTTTTAATGGACCAAAATGTCTAATAACTTCCAATTGTCTTACTTCCTTTGTGCATGTTGATCCTTGAAAGTGCACCAACTTCATTTCCTTCCTTTCAATGCACTATGCGGTTCCCAAAAATGGTCCCAAAAGTCCTATCCCAATATCCCCCCAAAACTCACATGTGGCTCATCCTGAGCCACTCATTTCTTCTGTTGCTCTCCCTTTAATGTCTCAATGAGCTTCTCAAAAGTCTCCTTTGTAGTTGTGATCTTGTCCTTTTATTTCACTTCTTTCTCCACAATATCGTCTATCATTTTTGTAGTAATAGGGTTCTTCAACTTCTCTGCACTATCTTGTACTTCTTATTTTACCATGCCTTGCATTGTCGCAAGTTATTTTGTCACCCTGAATGCTTCTTCCTACAACAACTCAAGATTCTCTGCAAGATTCTATTGTTCCTCTCTAATTTGGTTTATCTCTTGATTCAACTACCTATTCTTAATTATTGTAGTCATCGGCTTTGTTGGTGGTAGAGTGTTCATTGTATATTTTATCTTTTTCTCCCTCTCTTGTGTAGTTTGTAACCTTTGTTCCAAACATTGTAACTCTGTAGTCTCCAACAACTGATTCCATACTTTTGTGCTTTCTTCATAAACCTTTGCATATTCTTCATCTAAACTCCGTATTCTTTCCATGGTGGTCATTTTTTTCTTCTCCCTCTTTTCCCTTTCTTCTGGTGGAGTACTTTTTGTTGTGCGAGATTCCAAGTCTACTATTTTCATGCAAAATCCCTAAATGGATTAACTTATCTTCATTACCTTCTCTTTCAAAGAAGCACCTTCTTCCATTTGCAATTATAGTATATTGTCGTATCCCTCTTTCACAACCTATTTCAACCTTTATTTTCTCTATTCAACCTTGTCCCGCTCCATCATGAGCTTTTTGTACTTTGTATGTAAGACTTGGATGTCTTCAACCACTTTATCCAAATCCATGGAATTCTACTCTACGCACAGATGGATTTCTTGTGTAATGTTTTTCTGCAATTTGTGTAATACGTTCATGGGTATCTATGACGACACTAATTCAATATGACTTAATTCTTATGCATGATGCTGCATCTTTATCAATGGGAACTCTAAGACCCTTGTTGATATCTTCAAAAACTGGCACTCTCCTTATGACAATGGTTATTGATATTTTTTCGATTATGACTCTATCATCTTGTTTTTTCTCTTTGTTTGTTCCTCTTCTGTCATCTTGTTTTTTCTCTTTGTTTGTTCCTCTTCTGTCATCTTGTTTTTTCTCTTTGTTTGTTCCTCTTCTGTCATCTTGTTTTTTCTCTTTGTTTGTTCCTCTTTTGTCATTCAAACTAGCACTATCCTAGTTGATTATAAAATCTAGCACAATTTAGCAATCTATACTTGCACATTCATGTACATTTATTCTTGTTTATGTGTAGCTTGCATAAATGCCTCATCAGTTATTTATTTGACCTGATCCCCAATTTTCTCTAATCCATCCTCCATTAAGTCCTAGATCGTTGCTTCCTTTGTTGTTTTTCTCTTCTTATGTTTCTGCATTGATCGCTCCTTGGGATGTTGTTTTCTATTTTCTCCAAAGAGAAACGTTGTTTCCTGTGTGTCACCTTTACCATTCCCTTGGTATCCTTTTTCTTGTTCTTCTTATTCTTGATCCTTTTCTGGTTCTTGTGTCTCCTTATCTGGTTGTTGTGTATCCTTTTGCATTGTTTATGTCTTTGGGATTTTCCACTCAGCTTCCCAATCATTGACAATCTCTCTAATGTCTTGTTCTATCAACCTATAGTGAGTCACCGACCATTGTTTATTTGAATACTTATTTTATTGAAGATGCATATGGTGAATCCCTACCTTGAATCACACAATATCATTGTAGGATTCCACTATATGTGGTATAATGCATAGTGTGTCCTCAATGCATTTCCATATTTTTTCTTTATAGATGTAGAAAGTGACGTTGTTGTCCATCAGTTTATTCTTGTGAGCGGTATGCTACAATGAAACATACTTTTCTGATAAGTATGGTTTCTTCATACCTTCCATAAACTGTCTCTTCTGGCTCCCTCCACACAACCAATTCTATCAAAATTAATAACCACACATAATGAAACAACGTTCCTTTCTCCTGTGCCTCCCTGCATTTGGTTAAAAAATGAATCATGATAAATTTTCCCCAATTCATCATCACTCTTGTTGTCCACTTATCCATTGTTTCTATAACTCCTACTGACACCTGATATTTGCAACATTTTCTCAATAAATTGCAAGCCAACACCTGCATCACAAATATTACAGTGTCATCATTGTTCCTTGCGATGTCTAATCTTCATGCTCTTCTATTTGTGCCATTTTTTTCCTCCATTCTCTCTACTAATTGTTTTTCCTACATCTTGTATGTGAAAAAGGGTATTGGGTCTTCCCATGCTGAGGGAAATCCTGTAATACATGCAATCAATTGGGTGTCAATCAACAATATCTTATACAACCATAAGAACCCTATGTGGATTCATATTAATAAAAAATTGACGCAGATGTTGATCTCTGCACTTCTGTCAAAATGTGATATCTCCAACAGGTTTAGTATACCTGTTCATTTTAGTCATGTTTCCCATTCGTGCGGTTCGAATGTGACTACCAGTGAATCTGGATTGGATGAAGTGCACAAGTAATTTTGTGGTGCTAACTCTGGAAACTTATTTAGATGTACCATATTGTGGTTTGAAAACCCCATGCTTCCTATTGTGCCCAACATATATCCCTCGATAATGACCCCAGCTGGAATCACCAGTGTAAACAGGTCATACTTTGCCTCCTTCTACAATATGACTTTCTTTGTAGTGGGATTTCTAGGTGGCACATACGCTCTAGGAAATTTTATTGGATTGTGTTTCTCGGTCCTCGAGGTTTCCTCTTGTACCGGTGTTGTTACCTTCTTAGTTCACAAATTCTTCATTCTTTATGTGGATGCTCATACATTTGGTGGTGTCTTTACTTTGTGTACTTTGATTCAGTTTGAAACTCACTCAACTCTGTCATATGTAAGCTTTGGCTATCCTTTGGCTCTTTATTCTCTTAAAATGTCCAAGTAACAATAATATTTTTCCCATCACCCCTTGGTTTCTTTTACAGTCTTTTGTCAATTGTTTCATACCTCTTCATTCCAAAACTTTGCAGTCCCATCTGATTGTGTTCACATTCAATTATTTCCTAGATTTTTCATTACTTTTTTATTATTATTTGGATCATGGTGTAGATTTTCAAGTCCCTGAGGTGTAGGATAGTCGGTGACGGAGTGTGATGTTAAGCCACTCTGTGTTGAAAAGTCACTGGTTTGAAACCTGCAGGGACAAAAGATCCAACCATGTTAAGGGTTGGTGTGACTCAGGCTAGGTGCGATTCTTGGGTGATTTTGACAACTTAGATGCCCTTGAGTCGCGGTTTCAAGCCAAAGGTTAATCCCGCTGCCAAGAAGGTCCGAACAAATTAACAAAAAAAAAAAAATGGTATTGATTTTCCATCATGTCAAAATTTTGTTGCCACTTTTCATTTATGAGTACGTGTTCTCATTATCTCATCGCTATGTTTTCTCTTTAATTTTTTTCCCATCATCTATGCATATATTTATCCCATTTCTTCAATTCTCCTTTCTGTGTGTAGTTCCATTCTCCTTCCTTTCTGCGACATTTTCTTGTTCATCTTTTTTTTTTCTAATTTGATTCTTTGAATAATGCCTGATTCAGAACTTCAAGCTTTCTCGTCTTTTCAAATTTTTATTGTGCCTTTCCTCAAGATATTTTATTTATTTTTCTTTTCTTTTTCTTTTCTATAATAAAATATAATACATATATTATGGTACACATATTATGTGCTCGGACTAGTGTGTGGAAGCATGACCGCCCCTATATCTTTTCAAATGACTATTGTTGACAAGTCCTTCCATGATTTCCCCATTCAATTTATCCAAATGAACAACACCTACCTCCATCAAAAATATTATCATGTATGGACCCAACCAGTTCATTTGGAACTTTCGGGGGTGCTGCAAATTTTTTTTGTCATAGAACAAAACTAGGTCTCCCATGTGGAACTTCTTTTGTTTAATATGTTTTTCATGCCATGCCTTTTCACATTATTTCTAAACCTATTGATGAAATTTTGTGACAAAGTGGTCTTCTTCCATTTCCATTAGCTCTGACAATCTTTTCTCTACCGTACCAGAATATTTGAGCTCTATCAGTGTGACAATGCATAAACTCGACGCAATGAACTCCATGGGTATAACTGCTTCCCGAACATATACTAATTGGAATGGTTTTTGTCCTATCAACTTTTTACTTGTGGTCCTATATTCCCAAAGGACTACATGAATCCTCAAATCCTGATCATCTCAATTCACATTACATACTTTTGTCAGTGCATGCTCTAGCATTATGTGAAACACTTCGAATATTCCATTTTCCTGAGGGTGATAAGATATTCTCTTCTAATGATGAACCTAAAATTATTTTTTCAAAGAAACAATTGTCTTATTCAAAAAATGGGTCACCTAATCACTCATAAGGATTCTTGGAAATCCAAACCTCATAACATCATTCTCAAATACAAACCACACAACAATCTCCAAGATGCAATCTATGACAAGTTCTTATTTATCCCATCTGGTCAAGTAATATGTCATAGTGATTATATATCTTTCTCATGACCTTTTTCCTGGTGGGTTCATCGGTCCACTGAAATCAAATTTAAATTTATCAAAATCCTGTAATGTAACTCATAGTACTTAAGGCATTTTGTCGCTTTTGGATGGTTTCCCAACTTCCTGAAAGACATCACATGTCTGAAATAACTCCTTAGCATCCTTATGAAGGGTGCACCACCAAATTCCTATGCACGAAATATTTTAAGCCATTGATTTCCCTGCAAAGTGGCCTCTAAAAATTGCTTCATGTACCTCTGATAGTATTATTGGGCTTTCGTGCTCCAATACGCATCGCCAAAGAATACCATTTGTTCCTAACTTATAAAAATTTATTGCTATGAGCTGATAATATTCTACCTTTAATACTAAACATTTTTTTCGTGTAGTTCAAAAGTCACGTGGGGCTACTCCTATACTCAAGATCTGGAAAATATCTGCAAATTAATCATAGACCATCTATACTATGAATAAGTGTGCATATAGTAGATTGCCATCCAAGATTCATGCATATTCTCCTATTAATATACACGACCAATGATGAGGTCCTGAGTTTAATATTCCTAGTTTCATAATCACTTCAAAGTCATACTCTTGAAATAATAACAACCATCTTCATATATTCCCCCCCAACCCTGGCTTATTAACTAAGTATCTCAACACAAAATAATTCATGTACATTTTAAAATGTGATCCCAACAGATAATGCCTAAATTTATGTAGTGCATACATCATTTCCACTCCTTCATGCTTTGTGGTAGTGTAATTATGTTCAGTAGTTGACAACTTTCGGTTGGAAAATGAAATAGAATGGTCCTAGCCCCCTTCTCTTGGTCGAGCTAGAACTGTGATTAACACTATATATGATGCATCTACATGGACATGGAATTCCTTCTTCCAATCTAGAAAGACTAAAATTGACGCGTCAAACTGTTTCTTCTTCAAGGTATCCAAAATTTGTTGACAACCCTCATTTCATTGAAACTTGACCTCCTTCTTTAGTAGTTTTTCCAGTGGGGTTGTGATCTATGCATATCCCTTGATAAAATTCCTATAGTGCCCCATATGACTCAATGTTTCTCACAATTGTCACACTGAAGTAGGTGGTGGCAGATCAACAATAGCAACAATCTTCATAGGATCAACCAAAAGTTGTTGTTTATACACTACATGAATCAATAGGGTGCCAAATGGTGCACATAAAATACACTTTTTAAAGTTGAAAGAAATTTGGAACTATCTAGATCAATACAACATCAACAGAAGAGTTTCAATATGTTCCTTCAACAAACTAAACATTGTCCAATCATCCAAATATACTTCTAGTAATTTATGAATAACTCGAGAGAATACTACAGGTGCATTTTTCAATCCAAAAGGAATGATTGTATATTGATAACATACCCATTAAATTTAAAATGGTGTCTTATGTATATCTTCTTGTGCAATCTTAATCTGATGATAACCATAGAATCCATCAGTGAATGAATAATCTTATTTTCCTCGTACATTTTCCAAAAATTCATCTATAAACAGAGTAGGAAATGGGTCATGTGAGAAAGAATCATTCAATTTCCTCAAATCCATGCAAATTATAATTCCACTTGTTTTCTTATCCTGGACCACCATCGGACTAATCCATTCTAACTCTGCAACAGGTTCAATAATTCTTACTTCTAGCATCCTATCTATCTTAGATTTTGCTTTCTTCTTATATACTAGCTTCAATCAATATGGTCTCTGCTTTACTGTCTTGACATATGGATTCAAAGGGATATTCATCTCCCCTAGATCCACAAAAATCCCTTTCATTTATGAGATTGGAGTTGGAAAAAGGTTTTTGTATTTGTGCAGTAAATAAGCAATCTTCTCGACAATTTCTTCATTTCAGTAATCTCCAAAGTTCGAAAAATTGGGCTTTTCCTTTGTACCAATATTCACCTTGCATGTTTTTAACGACCTTGCATACATGGCATATTGAAGCATGGGACCCTCTATTGTTCACTCTCCTTCAGTTTCTGGTATTTGAAAATATTTTATGTCTTCATCTTCCTAGTCTTCGCCATCAACTTTATAGCATTCCACAACCCTGAACAGTCGCAGAACATTTGAGTGCATTAAAAAAGGGTATTGGTCTCGTCAAGTCTTCTTATGTAAAAATATTATTTTTTGATAATATGTAGAGTCAGTTCTACCAACGTGACATCATCTTCAAAAATAAAATTTTCCTTGAAATTATTAGTCAAATTTTCTTAGCCTGTCGTTCCTCTACCAACTTCCAATTCTTCGAGATTGTATCCAAAGTGTGTACAAAAAAGTGACTCCATTCTTGATTATGTACTAAAATCCATGTCTCAATGCACTTTGTAACATGATATGTAGGAAAACTCAACCCATAATATTTATGTGTAGTATATTTAGTTTCTTCTCCAAACCCAACCTGTAACAACCTTCTGCATTGCTTCCAATTATCTATGCTCTCCTTGTGTGCATCCAACCATATTGCATGAATCTCTTTTAGTGAAACATCTAAAGCTAGCGATTTTTTTGATCTAGTATCTGCAATTAAAAATATTTTACAAAAGAATCTATATCTATTATTCCATCATACTTTTAGGGATCACATAACTCAACTCCAATATAGTGCAATGCATAGGTGATTTGATCACATCTCCTTGCACATACTTCATGTAATCTTTGTTCCCAATGTTTGAGGGATTCTTTTGAATCTAATGTGCAAGAACTAATACTTCACCAACTAAGTGCACCATTAGTTGTAGGATTAACATAGTGATCCATATGTGCAGTCACATTATAAAGATTATCTATTTATGTTCCCCTTGCAGGTTCCACATATCATCTTACTTCTATGGGATCCAATGGAGTAGTAACTCTCAAGTATCCTACTTCAAAAATCATATGTCTCATTTTCATATCAATGATGGTTTGGTTATCAAAATCCTAATCGAGTCCAAGTAACATTGGATAAGGTTTACTATCATCCACTATCTCGATTACTTCAAAATATATTGTGTTGTGAACTCCGTCGACATTAACATTTACCCCTATCAATATTCCAATCAGAATAATATTGATTTGATTTGATAACCTCAACTGAATAGGTGTTCATATCAACTTTGGCTTGCTCATCATCTCCCATGTCTTCTTCAGAAGGAAATTCACATCAAATCATAGATTCAACATGATATTGTCCATGTCATATCCTCCTATCTATGCATTAAGTAGTAATTTCATATTCATCCTTTTCTTTTGTTATACGTGGTTAAATACTCACTGTGAACCAAGTGATTATTTATCTTGCACACATTGTTCGATCATTCTGCACAACACGATTAACACAGTTTCATCCTTCATTAGTTCTAAACAACTCTTCAAGGAAATATTTATTGTACTTGCCTTCTCATCTTACCTTTATAAGTGACCATAGACTGGAGACATGTCATACACAAGTGGCCTATCATACACAAGTTGCAAATTCGATGCTACCCATTTTGTTTCTATCAGTTCCTTCCTTAATTCCTTATATTTTTCTCTTTATTTTCTATGGTCAAACGTCGGAGTAGGTTTTTCTACTTTTCTAACCTACCGTTTAGTCTGAATTCCTTTTTATATCACATTATCTCCTATCCTTTCTCCTTTGTGCATAACTACTGCTACCCTTGGTCGATAATTGTTCTTTTTAGTTGTTATCATATGTAGATTCTAGTTCCTTTTCTCCTACCACTTTGCGATCAAATACAGATAGGATTTCATTGCATGGTCGAACTTTATGTAATATGTACATTTCATACATGGATTTAGACAATATCATGCCAAATGTCTAGGTTGGTTACAATTATAGCAGATAATTAGTCCTCTTCCTCTATCGAATACACCTCTTCCTTGACCTAGGAATCCTCCTCTTCCTCCTTCATTATATCCCCTCAAAGTATTATATTGTGGAACCCCTCCTTCTGTTCCTTCTTCCCCTTGAACTCTATATGCATCTACGATGCATTCTCTCATTAAATCGAGTGTGCGACAATCCTTTTCATCATGTTTCACGAACTTATAAAAATTACAATATAGGTTTCTAATAGTACTATGATACTTATACATCAAAGGACAGATAGTATGGTGATGACACATCATTTTTCATATCTCACACCATACCCTCCCTCCTGTGGCCAAGGGATTCAGGGCTCTTATACACAAATACTCCTTAAAAGTTGTACACGCATTCTTATGATGACCTTTTGTTCTGCATGTAACACACTAGACTTCTTCGCTCTTTTCCTTCCCTTTAGCAAGATCCTGCAACTAAATTTTTAATGCTACTAACTGTAACTGAACTTGAGACATCCCCATGCCATTTTATCCTACAAGAGATGATTCTAAATTCATGGTGATCTTTGGTGCTTCTGACCGTGATGTAATATTTTGTTGCATCAATGGACAATGTATATGTGGAAACAATCCTACAATGAATGATTCCCTATGTTGTTCTTATGGAATATGGAAGGTCAATTGATCCATCATTATCTTAAATCTCATATCAAAATCTCATAGTGATTCACTCTACAACTTCTTGATCTCTTTCAGTTATGTAATACACTATGATTTAGACTTCAGTTTCTGGAACTCTTTCAACAAGGCTTGCTTGATGTATTCCAATATTCTGGCTTGTACCATAGGTGCAATGGAATGATACTTCATATAATAGAGTAATTCATGATCTTTGAACATCATCTCTAAATACGTTATATTTGCGTCATCATCTTGGATGTTCTTCACGGTCCATATTGCTTCACATACAAATTATCGTTGTTCTATATCTTCTTTCCTCACTCCATGGAAGATAGGAATTCTCAAAGTGTGATCTACCCCTTCCATTCTATTCTACACAGTTTTTTTCCTCAGTGTCCCTAACTGAGTATTGGTTTTCATACTGCATCCACTACTATGACTATATTTTCTTCTATCCCTTCTTCATTCAGTAACTATAATTGTCAAATTTTTTGATCTTTCCTCAAATGTTGGAGATGCACAAAGGGTCATGGGTTCGACGCAAAGTCTGACCTCAGTGAGATGTATTGTATCCCCTTCTGTTGGAATGAGATTATGGTCTTTGCATGATATTCCTTTCATCTGGAGTACTACACCAATATATATTTCCTCAACCTCACTTTTCTTCCCTTCTCTATCAACCACAATCATCTTCCTATTGTATCGAAAAAAAATTCCACTGTGCAATACTCCAATATCTTCTTACGTCAAACATTCTTCTTCTCTTGAAATTCTTAGCCCATCCATTCCTCATTCATTATTCCATGTGTCTTTCTTATTTATACATGCAAACCATCCCTTGGTCATCCCCCATTCCCCCTATGCACACAAAGGCTCCTAGCTACTAGGGAAATTAGATTCCATCTTCATAACCCCCTTATCACACAACAATATCTTGATCCAAGTAGATAGTTATTTCAAATATCTTTCACACAGTCCTTTAAAGAAATCCCTCTATGAAACAATATATGACTAAGTAAAATATATAGAAAAATTGGTAATATAAACCCCCAATACATTATCCATCCAAAAATCAACTGCACACAATATCTGGTTACTTATGGTATTAACTTCCTAGATCAATTCAGGGGTCCAACTCCTTGGAAAAATAATTCACAATTTTCCATTCTTTTCAGCTAACCTCTCTATAACCACTTCTCTAAGTTGATCTGCAAGATTTTATTTTGATATTTGAAAAAATCATTCTCCTTCATCTCTAACCATTGTCCAATCTCTTCCTTAGTCGACCTACACATTCCCCTCAATCACAGATCCTAGTCCTGGTAATGGAACCAATTGTTGGCATGTAGTGGGAAAACCTAGTGTTTAAGATGAATTCACCAACAAAACCCTCAGATACAGACCCTTTCGGCATCACCTACAAGCAGGTGAAGTCTCACCCGGGGTATCTATGGGAACTGCAGGAACCAAGTTTCCATAGTTGTGAAGGGAAGAGAGGTAGTCGTTGTGACCATTTGTTGGATAAACAGATTTGGGAATCGAACAGGGAGAATAGGTGAGGTAGAGGGAAAAGGTGTAGGATCAAGAAGATAAAGAATATCAAGATAGAAGAGAGAAGAAAGAGAATACGATGGGGGACATGAAAGAAAAGATAGTGCAAAATCTAGGAAAACCAATCGTGCGTGAGCTGTATCCAAATCATAACGATTTTTCACTAGTCAAGCATGAGTGGTATCCAACTCATTATGAGGTAGAAAAAAACCCTAAGAAAAATGTATAAATATGTAAAAGATCCACGAAGTTAAGGGGTTGTTGTTTTTTGTGTGTGTTTTGATTATTTTTTTTGGGTTTTAGTGGTTGAAGTCACCATGTCTAGAAAAACATAAAAGGTCAGAGAGAATACATTGTAAATAAGTTTCAAATGTAAGAATATTATTGTATGTTAATGATCCATTGCAATGTAGAGTGCAGGTTGAATTCCATAAAGGTAATAAATAAACAAACCTTTTGTGGACGTAGCCCAGAGGGGGGTGAACCACGGTAAATCTGTGTATAATTTTGTTGTGGGATGATCGTTTATGTATGTATTGTGTTAATTCTTGTATTTACTATCGATGAATGCTTATCTTTGTTGATATTACTGATAGATTAATGCAAAGTAGCATCAATTGTATGCTTAAACCACTAAGTGGCATGAATATGGACTGATATGCATATAGAATTAAGTAATGAGTTTAGGTTAACTAGGATCTAGTGTGAAAAAGGATCCTATAGGTATGACAAAGAGCATCTCACTTTTTTCCCTCACCATTACATAATATTGGTTCCTGCAATCCCCATAAAGATACCTTGGGTGAGACTTTGCATGCTTGCAGATGATTCTGAAAGGGCTGATGTCTATAGGGTTTTTTTCGAATAAGTAATTTGAACCCAGGGTCTTGAAACTGCCTATGTGCACGTTAACAAATAGTTCTCTTGCCGAGACCTAGAAGTTGGAAGTGAGGGAATGTTTTGGAGACCAACGAGGAAGGAGATAATCGAATGGCTGGAAAAAAAAAACAAGATTTTTCTCAGAAGGAGAATAAAAACCCTCGGTTAAAGAATAAACAATGGTTTCAAAGGTATGTGTACACATACTTGCATGATATATTTTTCGTTGAATTTCATAATATTTTAGCAAAATGGCTGGAAAGATTTGTGGAAAAGACTGGCAGACATAGACCAGTTGTGCTAAATAACTAGACTCCTGAACTAGAGGGATGAGTGAACTCAATAGACAACAAGATTTCATGTGAAGTTGACTTTGGACTGGATAGTATATGTTGGACACACCTACCACACTTAGTGGGGGGGTTGAATGAGTGTCACGATCTTTTTCAAAACTTCCCTCTTACACAAAACTCATTAGTTAGCATTCAACTTTTACTCATTACTCATTGTTGTCATTTATAACCAATTAGATGTGATCACATGTCAGCAGCATATATCTGCAATATATCATCAACAAGTGTTTTAGGATAAATCCGTAAGTGCGGACACGAACCGATCTCCCCAGATCCACCTGGATCTGGAACAAACAGTGACAGAATACTACTCTTTCCCTAGTTCTAAAGTATTGAATGGACAAGAGAAGAAGGATGATGTAC
>ML798358.1:67742-84416 GCA_009831015.1 Picea engelmannii | reverse complement strand
GTACTGTCTCTAAAAGAGTGATTTTGAGAGATTGACAAGTGTAACTTTCTTCATGAAAATGATCTTAAAGAAGAGCTAGATCTTCTATCACCATGTCATTATCATGTCATCATCTTGATAACCAAAAATGAGGATAACAACAAGTCATCACCATAAGTAACACAAGATGCATGTACAATTTTCTTTTTATTACGGACTACAATCCTTGGGGTTTTTCAGCAACAACTGAATAGAGTACAACTCTACAAGAGCACCAAATCTATATGCAAGACTTAGCTTACATCCTCAGCACCAAATAAGATTAGGCAACAATCCTCCATAGATATCAATATGTCACAGGTACGTGACCTATCAATAGTGCAACATGCATATTTACGTGCCCTACCAGTAGTACAACCTACGTATGTACACTGCCAGTCTATACTAAAGCTTGTGTATACCTCTGAGAAACTAGGGTTTATCCTTTTCATCACATGGTCAAATCCTCTACAACCTGCAAATACATTATCTTTTTTCTTCTACTGTCTAGTCTGAGCCACAATCAATCACAACACATCCAATCTCTCCAATAGCTTTCTCATAGATATTAACTATACACTATGAATGCTATTCAATCATGTATAAAAAACAAGTATATTGTATCCATCATATCAGTACTGAACACAAGAGTGTTGATCACTCCATCAACCAACACATACCACATCACAACAGGCATACCATGAATGCCTCAAGCATTCACCTCACAAAAAATAAGAACATCCATCAAGACAAATAATGGAACCATAGCAGAGTTTCTATGGAAGATATGAGCCCATAGAATGCATATCTAGAACCTACTTCATCATCCAAGATCCTGTCATCAACTCAAACATGGATCTTCAAGACCTCGTCAACTGTACACACCATGTCATCATTCATCCCATGTATGTATGCTCCTTGGATCAAAGCAACCCACGTATACCTCAGAAACTAGGGTTTATGAACTCCTGATACTTCTTCCATAATGACCTCAGACTTGTCGAGACTTTAATACGCTCATGATATCATCCATACCATCTCTCTCTCTCAGAATAGATCTTCAATCATGCTCAAGAGATCTTCAACCAGTGTTCATTCACAAGATACCCTAGCCTCTTATTTATATTCCTCATCTTCTAGGTCACTTCCTTATTTTAGGGTTAACCACTTTCTATAAATAGAAAGTTTTCCATTATTTTATTAAAATAATCCTTTTTGATTTTGTCACTTTACTTTTTCATTAAAATAATGATTTATTATTTTCAATCACTTTTACTTCTTTGACCATTTGGGGCTTCAAGCCATCATATGGGGGTCCTCCAACTTCGTAAGGTCATAACTCTCAAACCGTGAGGAGTTATGTGACATTCGACATACCATCGGAAATGGCATGAAAAGCACTATCCATATAGGATAGTTTCACCAACAAAGTCATTGATCTTCATCTCACTATTCTACATACAAGCATGGATTATCTCAACCACAACTCAACCACAAAGTGTCTTCCCGTGAGGGCTTTCACCATAAGGGGACCACTTTGGAATTCATCCATTTGTACTTCTTATTAATCATGACAAGACAATAATGAGTCATCAAACTATGCATAATATATCAAATAATCCATCTTCATCAGGTATCAATGACAACTCATTGATCCATCTTCATCTATGCATCTTCATCCATCTTCATCGATTGGTTTCCACTTGACATCTATCATTCTCATCAAGGATAATACATATACATTGTTCATAAATCATCAATCAATCAAGTTTATCAATCAATCAATCCAATGACATCAATTAATCACTCAATCACTTGACATCAATCATTTGACATCAAAATAATCAAACTGTTGGCATCAATGACAACATGATCCAACAATCTCCCCCTTTGGCATTGATGGAAATACCAATATTGATGTCAACACCAATCATTGATTTCAACATGTAGACAAGGCAAGCTCTACATCAGTAGCCATCAATCAAAACCATGTGACTATCTCTCCCATAACAATGTGACTATCTCTACTCATTAGACTATGTCTTTCTATCAATAAACATCAATCACATCAATGTGACTATCTCTCCCCCTTTGGAATCAATGGAAAAGGACCATTTTCCTCTTGGGGCTTCTCCTCTTAGGGATAAATAATCTCTCCACTTTTGAAAAGGGGATATCAATCTGATGTAATGCTGAAAATACATTTCTCATGCTCCCTCTATGACCATCGCTCCCCCTAGAATTATGCCTATGTGCTCTTTCCTCAAGTATAGAGCTATTTTCTAGGTATGCATCTGATAAGTATTTCCTCCTAGAATCATAAGAAGAATGACTCCCCCTATGGGTATGTCTCCCCCTATTTTCAACCGGATCATAGATCAACCACTCTCTTTATGGCGATCCTTGGACCTGTTCATGCATCAAACTTGTGCCATACCATACATCATGAAACAAAAGATATGTCAATAATTAAAATAGAGAATCATGAAGAATATATCAACCAAGTAAATCATGCACAACATTCATGTGCATCAACCATGTACGTCAACATATATCATCCATGGAATGTATCCACCATAAGCCAACATGTGCATCTACCAATATGCCAAAATGTGCATCTACCAATATGCCAACCATGTGCATATACCAACTATGCCAACCATGTGCATCTATAAATATGCCAAGAAAATACCATCTATGAGTGTACCATCATGCATCATCACTTGCACCAAGCAAGTATATCAACCATGCATCAACAAGCTATGACTCCTCAATGATGTACAACATGAATATCAACTCAAATCACCAACTACATGTCTCAATATGTAGCCCAACCACATGCAAAATGCATGCACCATGATATCCAACATATGCTTCCAATAATACATCATAAGTTATATCAATGAAACTCAAATATGTACCAGCCATGTACCCCAACATATCATCATCAATCCATACTCATGGGTTAGTGCCATGCACCAAAGATTTATTTTACATCGTCACCTTACAGGATCTAACATAGAACCATGAAAACCTGCAAAAAATAGTGTTAGAACCTCCAATAAACAATGTCAGACTCTGCAACATCGATTTATACCAACATATCAATCTGCAATCCATATGCATTGCCTTTTTCCCAAGGCTTTACCACATATACGTGGTATGTTTCACAAAATCTCGCATATGTACGTGACCTATCAAGGTCAACCTATGTATGTACACGAATTACCACTATCACCCGCTTATGCCTATGTGGATAACACACTTGAACTCCCTTTTAGTCTTTCATTATGATCTCGCTACTCTGTCTTCTTCACCCACTTTTGTAGATGTCCCTGCTCCTCAAAACTTGAGCTCTAAGCATCCATGTTTTCAAATATGTCTCCCTTTCTTACTTCATTCCTTCTTCTAGGCATGTTATGTGAAGTCCTCATCATGGACTTTCTTCTTCTGTTCTAGCAATCCTGGTATTTGTGGCCAAATCCACTACAGTTGTAGCATCTCATGGTCTTACAGTGAACACCAATGTGTCCTACTTGATAAAATCTCCAACACCTTATGGTGTTATAAAATCTTCCATTGTATCTCCTTTCATAAGCTCTACATTCAAAAGATTTGTGACCATATTCATTACATGAATAATAATTCCCATGAAAAATACTTTCATACCTTTTCTTTGGTGTCCCAATAATAGCTTCTTGATGTCTTCTTTGCTTTGTTCTTTTGATATTTTCTTTGCCTTGTGTAGATGGTTGTTTTGCAATATTGTCTTCCTTCTTTGATGGACTTACCTCATGCTTCTTTGAGGTGATTGCTTCAGCATGTGTAGCTTCTTCCTTGTATCCAGATCTTGATTTATCACATGGTGATCTTTGAATTTCCAAGATCTCATCCAAGATTCGTGAGATATTCAAGAATTTGTTTGACTTTTCTACCTTCTTTCTAAGGTCAACAATTTCAGCTTCTAACTTACAACATGAATCTTCCTTTTCATTTATTTGATTCTTCAATAGTTCCTCTATTCTCTTGGCTTATTCAATTTCGGTCTTGAAATGGAAAATGGTTTCAAAACTTTTTCTAATCTCATCATCTACATTCATATCTTCCTTTCCATTCTTTAGTCTTGTGATATTTTCTTCCTTTTCTTCTAATTGAGTCTTATTGCTCTCTTCTTGTTCCTTGATCATTTCCTTTAATTTCAATATGTGCCTTAGACTCCTACTAAGAAACTTCTTAGTGTTATCCGAAAGATAGTTATAGTCTATATAATAATGATAATTTCTATATATATATAAACCCTCTTCAACTTACTTTTGAAGTTTTAATAGATTTTCTTCTATTCTTTTCATGGGATAATTACCATCAAACTTTACGCAAACTATTTCTAGATCTTCTTCTTCACTTGTAGAGAAAAATTCATCATCATCATTACAATCAAGGGTTTTTGAGGGTTCTTTACCATCATTTGAAATATCTTCACGATCTTCCTTTTTCCAAACATCAACACATAATTCTTTGCCTTCATTTGAAATGTCTTCAAGATATTCCTTTGTGCTATCATCACTTGATTCTTTATCTTCACTTGAAATGTTTTCAAGATCACATTTAGAAATAATAAAATCAAGGGTTTTTGGAGATTCTTTACCTTTAATGATCTTGATGGAGTGATCTTCAATATCTTCCTTCTCCTTCTTTCTTTGATATGTCTCCTCTAGCTTTAGCCATAGATCCTTGGCAGAAGTGCATTGTCCCATGCTCTCTTTGATAGGGATTGAGATTCCACTAAGAATGGTCTTGAGAGATAATGCATCATTCTTCTTTCCTTCCCTTTGAGTTGCAAACGTTGACTTGTTCTTCAATGAAACTGATCCACCAATGGTTTCCTTCCAAATAGTTGTTCCCATTTCCTTCAAATGTATTCTCATCTCTATTCTCCAAGTAGAATAGTTTTGTTCATCAAGGATTGGAACTTCAACATCCATTTGTGTGTCTATGGATCTCCTTCAGGCTTGTTAAGGCTTGTAGTGAAGGCCTGCTCTGATACCAATTGTTGGACACACCTACCACACTTAGAGGGGGGGTGAATGAGTGTGGGGCTCTTTTTCAAAACTTCCCTCTTACAAAAAAATCATTAGTTAGCATTCAACTTTTACTCATTACTCATTGTTGTCATTTATAACCAATTAGATGTGAGCACATGTCAGCAACATATATCATAAATATATCATCAACAAGTCATCACCACAAGGAACACAGAGAACACAAGATGTATGTACAATTTTAATTTTGTTTATAGACTACAATCCTTGGGGTTTTTTAGCAACAACTGAATAGAGTACAACTCTACAAGAGCAACATCTCTATATGCAAGACTTAGATTACATCCTCAGAACCAACTGATATGAGGCAAAAATCCTCCATAGATATCAATCTTTCATAGGTACGTGACCTGTCGGTAGTGCAACACACGTATGTATGCACCCTACCAGTAGTACAACCCACGTATGTACACTGCTAGTCTATACTACAAGTTGCATATACCTATGAGAAACTAGGGTTTATCCTTTTCATCACATGCTCAGATCCTCTGCAACCTGGAAACACATTCTCTTTTGTCTTCCACTGTCTAATATTACCCACAGTCAGTCACACCACATCCAAGCTCTCCAATAGCTTTCTCATACATCTCAACCATACATTATGAATGTTATTCAATCATGTATAAACAACAAGTATACAGTAGCCATCATATTAGTACTGAGTCACAATATTGTTGATCACTCCATCAACCAAAACATACCACATCACAACAACCATACCAAGAATGCCTCAAGCATTCACCTCACAACAAACAAGAATGTCCATGAAGACAAATAATGAAACCATACCAGAGTTTCTATGGTAGATCTGAGCCCATAGAATGCATATCTGGAACCTTCTTCATCATCCAAGAGACTATCATCAGCTCAAACAAAAATCTTCAAGACCTCATCAATTGTATGCGCTCTTTCCTCTTCCAGACCATGTATGTACATGCCCTGGATCAAAGCAGCCTGTGTATACCTCAGAAACTAGGGTTTCTGAACTTCCAAAACTCCTATTGTCATGACCTCAGACTTGTCGAGACTTTAATGTGCTCATGAGATAGTCTAGATCATATCTCTCTCAAAATAGATCGTCAATCATGCTCAATATATATTCAACCAATGTTCATTCACAATATACCCTAGCCTCTTATTTATATTCCTCGTCTTCTAGGTCACTTCGTTATTTTAGGGTTAACCACTTTCTATAAATAGAAAGTTTTCCATTTTTTTATTAAAATAATCCTTATTGATTTTGTCACTTTACTTTATCATTAAAATAATGATTTCTTATTTTCAATCCCTTTGACTTCTTTGGCCATTTGGGGCTTCAAGCCATCATATGGGGTTCCTACAAATTCGTAAGGTCATAACTCTCAAACCGTGAGGAGTTATGTGACATTCCACATACCACCAGAAATGGCATGACAAGCACTATCGATCTAGGATAGTTTCACCAAAAAAATCACTGAGATTCATCTCATTATTTTACATACAAGCATGGGTTCTCTCAACCACAACTCAACCACAAATCATCTTCCCATGAGGGCTTTCACCATAAGGGGAGAACTTTGGAATTCATCCATTTGTACTTCTTATTAATCATGACAAGACAATAATGAGTCATCAAACTATGCATAATATATCAAATAATCCATCTTCATCATGTATCAACCACAAATCATCTTCCCATGAGGGCTTTCACCATAAGGGGAGAAATTTGGAATTCATCCATTTGTACTTCTTATTAATCATGACAAGACAATAATGAGTCATCAAACTATGCATAATATATCAAATAATCCATCTTCATCATGTATCAATGACAACTCATTAATACATATTCATCTATGCATCTTGATCCATCTTCATCGATTGGTTTCCACTTGACATATATCATTCTCATCAAGGATAATACATATACATTGTTCATCAATCATCAATCAATCAATATTATCAATCAATTTGACATCAATTAATTACTCAATCACTTGACATCAATCCTTTGACATCAAATATAATCAAAACATTGGCATCAATGACAACATGATCTAACAATATATTCGGAGGCTACATCACAAAATTTTCAATAGATTGTATCCAGGCTTACATTTTTTGTAGAAAGAGACTTCTTTAAGGGCCCACAAGGAATATTGTTATAAGAAAAATATGTCAATTGGGATAGATTTGACCTATCCGACTATGAATCTAGTTACAACCTCTTTGATATCTCTACATGAGGTAGATAATAGATAGACCTTAGGTGGTTCTTCGCCTGAGGCGGTAATGAAGGGGAAAAAGGAGAGGTGAAATACTTGCAAGAAGTTTTTCTGAGAACCACCCACCCTTGGTGTTGTCCTCCCTCAGCTTCCTGGATGGCCAAAATGGCCTAGGGGGTGAAAATTATGGACAATAACATTAAAATAATCTCACTGATTTTTAGGACAGAGAACTAAACAAAGTGAACAATGAGATGTTCGCTCCCTTAAAGCATTGCAAAATGACCCAGAATGGGTTCCCGAGGTAAACTGAGGTCCTGGACAATTAACCAATGGACGTCTCAAGTGAAAGAGTGAAAAAAAGGGGTGGAACGTGAGCTTAAAAGATACAACCAATTCCTTTTAGATGACTGTAAATTGTGAACAACAAGTTGTTAGAATCTTTTAAGATGGGGAAACAAGCCCAGAATGGCTTGATACCCCCTGGGGTGACTCGGGAAGTGATCTCGGAAGATTTTCAAATCAAAAAGGGGGTTGTAAAAGGAGATGAATAACCTTTTTACAAGTTGTTACAACTATGTTTGGGATAGTATTTACAAATTTAATTTTCGGTTCTTGGATGAAGGGTGGACTGACAAAATGTTTGACTTTAAATGTGTTTTATTGGTGAATTTTTAGTTATTAACACATGCCTTGGCCACCACACTGTTTTGAAGGTTATCCCTATCAAGAAAATACATCCCAGAACTATGCCAACCAGTATAACAAGAGTAGTCTTAGCAGACCACGGTGGTTAGGTTGAAGAGTGTCCCATGTAGTTCAGAGAAGTAGGGATTAGCCACTTCTCGTCACTATCACTTTCGGGATCTTAAAGTCGCTTGGATGGAAGAAGGATAGCTACAAAAAGGAAGAGGCTCACGACCCCCCTAAAGGTAGTTTTAGCTGATTGTATTCAAGAAGAGTAGTATTCCAACCAAGATGAGCTATTCAACTCATTAACTATGTGGTACCAAGGATATGCCATGCGATTTATACTAACTGGACAACTTCTGAGGGGATCCTTATGAAGACTCCCTGGCATTGACTCTTAGTATCCTATATAATTGAAATTGCTTGAAATAAAGAACCAGGCCATCCACGTGGCGAGGTCACATCTTTCTTTCACAAGCGTGCCTCCTGGTCACTAAATTTGAAATCTATCTAAAACTTTATACATGTAACGACCCTAATTAAATAAATATTTAAAGACTATAAAGTAAAATTAATTAAAGAAAATAATCGTGATTAATTAAGTAATACTCTAACTACAGATCACATTTAATGACCTGAGAAATAAATTTAAAAGATCAATGAAAAATGTTAAAAAAAGTTGTGTATGCAGAGAGGGAGCCTATGAATCCCGAGAAGATAAAACATTTAAGGAGGGAGAAGGGACAGGCACGGAGGGTAGTTGGAGGAGTAACTGCATGAGTCGATGAAGGAGGAATAAGGGAAGGGGTGGATTTGACGGAGGAGATTTTTTTAGGGAGGAATTTTGGACTTGCTGTGAGCACAGAGTTTCTGACTGTGGCTTTTGATCAGTGGAGGCACCGAGTTGCTGGAGGTTTTGGGCATGGGGGCTAGGATATCCGTAGATATCCTGGAGCTAGGTAGTTTTCCTAGTTGGCAGGGAGGACAGTAGTTTTGGGCAGTTATTTTCCTGTTTGTGGTAGGGTTGATCTAGTAGCAGGAAGCAGGAAGGCAGCAGTAAGGCACAAAGGCAACCAAAATTAGCATCAGAACCAGGTACTTTGTTAAGTTATGTATTTATTTCTTCCTGCCTGAAATCAGTATTTATTGATAAATCTAAGTTACTGAAGTTGTTGTTATGACTGACTGGAATTTAGAAATAGTGATGATTATCTATGCAATTTCAAATCATACTTTATAAATAGAAATTTGTAGGTAAACTACTCAAACTATCTACACAAACAAAGCATATCAACATCGGTATGTGTGCCAAAAATTTTGGAATGAGTGCAAGTGAATATAAGGTGAATATGAAACTAATTGGGTAGATTTACCGATCAGATTTGATGTTTTTTCTTCTCTGTTGTGCTAGCCCCTTTGCCTGAAACAAGTCTTCAGGTGGTCCCCAATCACTTAGGAGAAGTAGAGTAGGTGACTGGATTGTATCCTTGCAGGAAAACAACAAAACTTTAGTGTTTATATATGAAAAAACTGAAATAAATGAAGCATAACTTTGCACATAAAATATATACAACATCCAACTAAGATGGTTTCCCTATGGGGGGAATTGACCAAAATGGTCAATTTTCCTATTTGGGATAACAAGGTTAATGGTTGGAAAACATAACATAAATATACATGAATGGAAAGAGGAATCAAACAAGTATGAACAACTGACTAAGAATCTTATTTGAGGGATATCCTAAGGGGCCCTAAGACTCCCAACCACTAGAGATGGCTAAAACCAACTGAATACTTTAGAAAATATGCACTAAAACACATCAAACAAGTTAAACAAACTTTTAAAAAAATGAAATCAAGCAAGTTAAACCTAAGGAAGAAACAACAAACACCTAGCTAACCAATCCCTCCTAGAGATAGATAACATAATAAGTATTTACTTCTACCCCTCAACCCTTAACCGACAAGTGACACATCGGACAACTAAAATATAAAAAGTATCACACACACAAAGAGTCCTAGAAAATTTCAAGAGAGCTTTGTTACTATATTCCTCCTCCTTTTTTCCAATGCCAACCCTCCTATTTATAAAGGAAAGGTGAATGCTTAGGGTTATTTCACAAGACACTTGTCACTTTTGGAAAAGTGACAAGTGTACCAACCCTAAAGTATTTTTGTCTTTTTACCAAAAAGTAACATTATCCTAAAAGAGAATCTTATCCAAAAGGGAATGTTATCCATAAGGGATGAAATCAAATCTGATTTGACCTCTTAATTACAATGTATACATACCAAAAGGCAAATCATGCGAGACTACATAATACAAAAATTGATTTTTCATAAAATGACAAAATCAATATGCCACATCGCCATTTTTCTTGGGATTTGTGCCAGCCCAAAGGATCTTTTATTTCTTCCATATTTTCCAGCTGTCAGTGAGGTGATTTAGGATAGTTCCAGGACATCCATGGTCTCCATAATTACCGAGACGAAGCCCGAAGGTGTGGGGAAATTGTAGAGTTTATTAGGAGGAAAAGGGGCCTTTGGGATTTGGTCATTGTATGTAAGAAAATTTCCACTGTTCAGTCACTTTTTAGACCTAATTATACCCCTCCTTTTCTACCTATAAGTTTCCATGTGAGCTTGTCAAAGCATGGCTTCGATTTCATCTTGTTTCTATGAATGAACATCCTGGGAATGAACCTTGAGATCATTTTACCCTCCACCAAACAAACAAAAACATGTTCTTTCTTATTCCCATGCTAAATATCTATCCTCTACCTTTCTTCTTCCTTTCATTTGTCACAAATCTGACTTTGGATGAGTAAGATATGGCCTCAGAAAGGTACGCGGAAAGGAGCTGGTTGGGAGGATGATCAGGGAAAATTTGATATTGGGGAAAAATTCTAGGATAGACACAAGAATTGATAAGCTGCTACAGGCCTGCATAACTGTAGCTGAAATGGGTTTTCCTCATTCGTCCCAATTTTTCCTTGAAGACCCCCAATTAGGCCTCCTTCCAGCGCATGCTTATCGGGCCAATAATTAGTCACTGTCGCTCTAGGACATGCCACTGAAATTATGGGATGAATTTGCAAATTCGAATTCCATGGATGCATTCTTTACTTCACCCTAGTCATTTCGACTATTCATGGGAGAAAATATACCTCTGTATGGAAATGTTATGCAATTAAACAGTCCAGTAACTCTTAGAGGGAGGAATTTAATTTTTTAATATATAGTTTTAAATATGTAAATAAAAATTATTTAAAATTATTTAATTTTATTATAAACCTTTAATAATAACTTTATTATTATTATTATTATTATTATATATGACCATGGGCTCCATTTAAATTTGTTTTTTAATTTAAAGTGGTGGTTGGGTGAGGTGGAAGTATTTTGGGCGTGTGTGGAGGAGTGGATATCAGGGGCGGTGATGGAGGTGGAAGGGGGAGAGGAGCGTGTAGGGTTTTTTGGAGGAGAAAAGGTGATGGAAGCATTGGGAAAGGGTATGGGAGAATGTGCGTAGGCTGGTGGGAGGTGGAGGAGTGGAGAGGAAGATTTTTGTCAGGGTTTGGGAGAAGGGATGTGTGGGTCTATGTGTAGGGTTGTGAGGGAAGGAGTTGAGTGGAGGGGGAGGGATATATGTGCACATAGGAGGAGGAGATGGTGGTAGAGGCCAAGGACTTCTTGGTGAAGGAGGAGTAGCATTTGTGTGTGTGCGTGAAAATTTTATGGGTGTGGAGAGGAATGGAGGATTTTTCATGCAGGGATGGTGTTAATGCTATGTAAATTCCCATAGGTTGTCAGGGTAGAAGAAATTTACAAGAGGTAAATTTATCCAACCACTTTGAAACTGGAATCTAGCCCTACCAGCTTCAGAGAGGGATCTCTCTGTATGATTTAGCTATGTTTTAACTTTAAGATATTAGGCTAGTTATACAAAATAAGATTGACTGGTTTCTTGTTTTTGTTGAGTTGGCTGAAGGGGCTTTATGCATCCATTGGGCTATGGGGTCTTTGTTATAAAGATAGAAATCTAAACCAGAAACAAAAGATTATTTTCACAGGGCAAGATAATGAATTCGTTGGATTCTTTTAGCAGTAAAATGATGAATAGAAGAAAAGATGAGAATATCAATTAAAGTAAAGAAGCATTTAAGAATTTCTTCACTGTAATATCAGAAGATAAACATTAAGATATTTCAAAGTCTGAAACAGGGTATACAAAGATAAATCTTGCAGCATGCGTTACTTTTAAAAGATTTAGATTAGAAAACAATATGACGACTGAGCAAGAAAAACATTCAACATAGAAAAGAAAACATCACCAATGAATAACACGCGAGAATCCTGTGAAAACGTCTATTTTTATTAATGGAAGATCTCTTGATAAAGATTACAGTGTTGTAGCTTGCAGGGTGTAAAGATCAACCCTCAGTACTTCAAAGTTTGAAGTATTTATAATCAAAATTACATATGACCCTATCATTAAAGATCAGGATGTGGCAAATCTAAATTTAGCTAACTAACTTAACAAGAAACAAAAATTTAGGAAACTGCTTGATGACATGTTGAAACTTCATGCTAATTTCTGGGGTGAACCGTTGGTGAGGCCTCTGCGTGACCTCATCTGACTGGATAGTTGACTAGGCTTGGACACTTCATCGACTACTCAATCAGATTGCAAAGCTCTTCCCATCGAAGGTAACTAGGAACGTTGACTTTGAGTAACCTTCGGTATACTTCATCCATCTCTGTGTACTTGGTGAAAGTTGGCTTGATGATGAAGATGTACTAGATCTCATGTTGTATACTGATGTCTAACTGTAAAGAATCTAAGAATTCCTTGCCTGTGATATTGCCTTGTATTCATGAGAATTTTGAACTATCCTTAGCTACAATGGCTAGTTTCTTTTTGTAATCGGCAAGCATCATTAACTTGTCATTTATAACTCTCATACTAGGAAGGCCTTTCTTCTGCAGAGCTTCGATCTTGTTGAAAAATATTTTCACTCCTGCGTCCATGGTCTGGACCTTTTCCTCCATCTGTAGCATCAGTCCTTTCTTGGTAAGGACCCTCTTGACCTCAAGGATGGTCTCTATCCTATCTTCTATTTTCAACTCCTCTAGCTCCTCTATGGTTTTGGAATTCATAAATTTCATGATCTTAGTAGCTTCTGTGGGCATCTCTCCCAGTTCTGCTCTTATCTTTTCAATAGCTTGTTGACTTCTTTGCACCAGCTCATTTTTCTCGAACATGATTTGTATCATTGGCCATATTTAATTCATGGACTTGGTGATGTCCATCCAGACACTTTCCTTGACCTCGGCAAGGGTTTTTCCTACCAATGTTTGCTTCTGAAGCTGTTGCAATTCCTATTTGATCTGGTCTGATGTTTTTTTTTCATTGGAGTAGCTAGTTTGGTAAGAAGACTTGAATTCCTGAAGGTTCTCAATCTCCTTTTTTATTTTACTAATCTCTGTCTCTTGTAAATTCATTTATTCCATGGATTTAGCCAGTTCAACAGTCTTCTCCAGGGTTGTTAGTGGAGTTGCCGAGGGAATTTCTGCTACAGACATTGTTCTCACTCCTGTGGGTGGAACTATGCTCAGTGGAATGACCTCCATGGGCTTTGACTGCTCCTTCTCTTTCACTAGTTTTTCCAATTCTGCTTCCATTTCCTTCAACTGTGCATTCTGCTCCATGATGAGCTTAAGCATCTCATCCTTTTCCCCTTCTGTCTCCACTATGTCCTCTGCCTATAAATCTTTTGTTTTTGGCAGTTTCAATTGTTTCCTCGGAGATTCTATATCGGCATTTTTCTTTTTGAGCATCTCCTCGACTGCTTTCACATTCGAGGAATCATATCTGATCTTGAGGACCGGTTCCTCCAATGTCTTAATCCTGTTATCTTTGGGAAAGGATGATAATTTTTCTAACTTCAGCTACGTCTGGACATTGTTCAAAGATACTTGTAACTTGGAGGCAGCAGTAGAAGCATGTGCCAATGTGGAGAAAACCATTTCTCCAGTTTTCCTGTGCAGATCCATCTGATCAGTTGGATGCACATCTTTAGTCTGAAATTCGAAGGTTTCCCTTTTGTAATCGGTTATTACTTTCAGGTCTGGCACCTGTGCCTGCAGAAATTCCATGTGCATTCTACCCTTCTCAGTGTCGAATGCAGATAGAAGTATGTGTTGTGCAGTGGATGTTTTCTTCCATAACTGAGCATACGTGTTGTTGTTCAACGCCTGATTTTTCATTTTGATCAGATCATACTTCTCAAAAATACTCAATTTCGGTCCTATTTTTCTCAGTTGGTTGGCTGGTGGATTATCTATAGGCTTCTTGGGAAATACTGTAGTCATGATTTGTTTGCTACTTGTACTAAGGAGTGACCGATCAACCTCCATAGTTGTAGTGGATTGAATTCTCTTTTCACCAGCCGTGTCGGGTGCCTAACTGGTTTTTGGGCTCTTGGTGTGTAATTGGAACTCTTCAGATGATACTTCATTAATGGAAGGTGAAGTGTACTTCCCGAGCCTTTTCTCCTTGGGAGCCTGTGTCGTAGTCATCTGTGAGATAGTGACCGAAAGATCCTGCTTCTCTGTCTCAACCAGAGTGTTTGGCTCCCATTCTGTCTGGTTGGAAAACTTCTCTATCTTAGGCATGGATGTGTGGACATATGGGATATTCTTATTCTTAGCTCTCATCTCTGAAATTATCCCGGAGGGGTCATAATTCCATATGAAGCTAACAAAAAACTTCATTTCCTTTAACAATCTATCTGCTTTCTCCCCATCACCTCAGCTATTGCAGATGAATGATCCTATTTTCCCTTTGATCCTAAGTTGTTTCTTCTTTTTCAGAGACACAAAATGTATGTCGTCTAAATTGATCATCTGCCTTATGTACTCCAGGGAAAATATCCTCACAGGAAAATACTTGGGTAACTTGTATGGAGCCAATTCACACCCATACACTCTAATCTTTGTGTGGTCCTGGTACAGGTACCAGTCTCCTATTTTTGCAAGGTATGAAAGGTGTAAGATCCTCTGAATTTCCTCATTTATTCTCGGCTCAGGTCTGCCACTGAGCATGATCACCACAATATGGTAGAACTGCTCGATAAATTGTTAGAAGATGAATTCTATAGAGTTGTGTCTGAGCAGCGAAGTCCACGCTTTCACCACCTATGGCCTCCCATCCTTTTCCATCTTCTGCATCGAAAAGGATAATTTGTCCACTTGAAGGAATATGAACATGTAAGCCAGTATTGAGGAATACCAGAACATGCCTTCTGTGGCGAAATTTGAGAATTGCTCATGAATGTTGTCTGCCAGGAAGGTGTTGTAGTCGAACTGAGTGGTGGGTCACTCATCTGTGGAGAAGATGGATAGAAAACCCAACATGGGTTCATCCACCCATTGATCCGAAAAATACCCAAGCAGGGCGCAGAGCGACGAGATGACCTGGTTTCCCTTCACTGAGAACAGGGATGAAGGATACGGGGGATTTGTAGTGGGGAGCTGAGCGGCTTGTGGGATAAAAAGTTCAAAAATATGAGCTCTTTGGGGAATGACAATTTCTGGTAGAGTTATGTGATGATATCAAGTTTGAAAGGTGAGGCAGATTCGACTCTGGGTATCTACATCATCTGATCAATGGTTTCGGGTGTAATGAAGAACAAAGTTTCTCCAGATGAAGAAATTATGGCTCTATGGTCAAGAAGGTAATGAGCTTGGCATTTGAGGGTGAATTCAAGGAAATGGTGAACCTGGGGGAAAAGATACAGGGGAAGGTTTGACTCCCAGAGCCCAATTTCGTCGTCCTGGTCAAGGAAAACCTCTTTGAGCCATGACTGCAAGTCTGCGAAGTCAAATTCACATCTAGTGTCTGCGATTAAATGGTCTTTGTCAGCTAGAGGGGATCCTTTCAAGGTTGACAGGGGGGGGGAGGAAAGGATTTTCCTCATCTTCTGTTCTCTTTGATTTTGGTGCCATTGTTGTAAAAATACCTGCAAATCAAACAATCATTAGTGGGGATGATGGTGGCTTTGGACAATTGACTGTAACAGAGAGGAAAATGGGGAAAAGTTTCCTTGGTGCAGTGATAGGGTAAATGACAAGGGAATGAAGGGTGAAGGTAGTTTTGAGCAAACGGATACCCGTTGGGCGTGGGAGACAGGTCAGGAGGTTAACGGATAAGTTAGCCAGTAATAAATGGCCAACGGGTCATTTAGAGCATGAGATGGCAGGTGACAATGACTGAAGAATACGGTTGGGTGACGTGGTGGGGGTTGATTGGGGAGTAACCATGGTGAAAGGACTTGTAAAGGGTGAACAAGGGGAATGGACTGATAGAGTAATGAGACATGACCTCTAGGGGAAAAACATGGATAATGATGTCATGGGGTGAAAGGGTATGTCAGACCTTGGGAGGCGGTGGTAGTCTGACCCAATAGATTCCTACCACATAGATGGAAAAGGGCTCGCCAGAAAACATTCCATTCTAGATCCCCCCCTTCCGTTAAAGACAGATCAGTCGGGGGGTTCTGAAAAACACCATGAGCCATTTATTTGTGCTCTTTCTTCTTAACCGTAGATCTGTGCACGATGTTTAGACTTCATTCCGGACCCCCCCCCCCCCCCCCCCC
>ML798358.1:55658-67612 GCA_009831015.1 Picea engelmannii | reverse complement strand
GATAAGTGCATATCGTGGTTTTTCCCAAGCTTTTCCATGTTTTTATCACCAAGGGGTTAGACATCAAACCCTTTAAACTTCAAAGATATGGTTCAACATTGATCATCATGCTTGTTTTATTGAGATAAAGCAAACTACCCTATTCTCTAACCTAATTACCTATGACAATTATCCCAGATTAAACTGTTGGACTAAGAAATTACTCTATCCTGGGGTTATATGACCAAAATTAGGCAGTTTGGTCAAATTTATTCACTAACTAACCTAAATCGCTTGGCTAAGATTAAACAGTTTAGCCAAGCTTATTCACTACTCCTATCAACCTAAATTTAAAATAACTTGGCCATGCTTGAATGGCATGGACCAAATCATTGTTATTACATAGGGCTCTATTGAATTTCTTCTATGCCCTCTTTTATTATTTTTCTTTCTTTTCTTTTTCTTTTCTTTTCTTTTTCCTTTTCTCAAATTATTTGCAGAATGGAAAATCATTTGATAAACAAAAAACACTAAAGAGATAACATTTCAGTCACCAGTTGATCCTATAAATTATAGGGTTATAAGAACAACTCCACCTGGGGATGGTACTCTCCTTGTGAAGTGCCAAAAATTCTGATTCCTGATGTTCTGAAAAACTTTTTCCATAGTTGCCTTTGTTGGTTGATTGGTTTTATTTTTGAAAACTGGAAGACAATGTTCAATGGCTTAGGGCCTTCTCTGTGGGCTTCAACCATCTGATCAAAGTTATTTCACTCAAAAACTTGTAAGCAAAATGAAAATGGTTTGTACAATGGAAAGTGTGAATGCAGGTCCCTACTAAGGAGATGAATAGTGCTTCAACATTCTTCCATTTACAGGTCCTCCTGGAGGATTTGTCCCATTGTTTTTGTTGAGCAAGAAGGCATTATTTCCTCTGATTGCTTGAATCATGTAAGGTCCCTTCCATAGGCTGTTGAATTTTTCGTGCTTCCGCTTATCCTCATTTCGATCATCCCATCTTAGAACCAAGTCACCTAGCTCAAAGTCATCTTCTTTAGTTCTTTTGTCAAAGATCTTCTTAATGATTTCTTGGACAACCTAAGTTTTGTTGTATACTTCTTCTCTGGATTGTTGTAAGTGGATCATCTGGTTTATCCTTCTTTGGGAGTCGTTCGACTCGGCTTGCATCTCTTGTAGAAATTTCATGACAGGAACTCCTAAGGAAGTGGGAAAAATTGCTTCAGTGCCATAGACCAGCTGATATGGTGACATACCAATTGACCTTTTGGTGGTCAGTTTGTCGGCCCATAGTGCGAAAACCATCTTGTTATTCCATGACTTCTTTTTTTCTTGCAAAGTCTTCTTAATAATGTTCACTAGGGTCTTATTGAATGACTTCGCCAGCCCATTTCCCTATGGATAATAAGTTGTGGAATGACCCAAACCAATATGATACTGGTTGCAAAATTCTATGAGCTTCTTAGATCGAAAAGAAGCTACATTGTCAGTGATAATCTTTCTAGGACACCCAAAACGAGACAAGATATTATTTTCAATAAATTTAATAATGACGGAATCATTAGCTTGCCCGCTTGGTACAACTTCGATCCATTTTGTGAAATAGTCTGTAGTAGTAAGAGTCCACCCGTGTTGGCTCGAAGAGTGAGGATGTATTTCTCCGATAAAGTCTAATCCCAATTGCTGGAAAGGAGCTTCAACAGAGATTAGTTTCAGGGGCAAAGGAAGGAGCTTCTTTCTACCCTCGAAAACCTGACATTTATGACACGAATTCACTTTCCGATGCACATCGGTGAACAACGTAGGCCAATAGAACCTAGCCCTGATAATTTTATTAGTTGTGGTCTTCCAGCTCAAATGACCACCACAGTCTCCTGCATGAAAATCCTGCAATACTTTGTCATCTTCATCTTTTAACAAACAATTCAATAAAATACCTCCAGGATCCTTCCAATATAGATTACCTTCTAGAATGCAAAATTTTAATGCTTTCAATTTCAAAAACCTAGCTTTAGTTTTGGTCAGACCAGGGGGAGTTTATAAGTTATGCAAAACAAATATCAGGTCTGCATACCATGGAGAGTTCAGAAATACCTCTTTCATGCTTGGAGTCGCCTACTCTCCCTATCCATCTATTGCAGCTAAGAAATTAATATCAAGAGCATGGAAATTGGATTCATCCATTAAATTTGCTAGGCCTTGAACTTTAATCATTTTAGTAGGCTTAATCTCTATGTCATACTCCAGAATGATAGCAATCCATTTTCCTCTTCAGCCATCTGGATTGTCCTGAGTTAAAATGTCTTTTACTACCGTATTCGGAACGTATGTGATGGGGTGGGAATGGAGAATATATACTCTAAAATCCTTTATGGCTTTCACCAAGGAAAAATCTTGTTTCTCCATTATTTTATAATTCAAAGAAGCATCTATTAATGCTTTACTGAAAAAGGCTATGGGTTGTTCGTACCCTTCACTGTTTTTCTATAGTAATACTGATGCAATGGTATGTTCAGAAGTGAAAGAAAAAAGGTAAAACTCTTTGGTAAAATCAGGATTGATCAAGACTGGAGCCTGTGTGAGCACATGTTTAACTTGTTCAAAAGACTACTTAGATTCAATGTCCCATTTTATTTTTGTATCCTTTTTTAACATGTTTGTGATGTTCCTGATAAGCTTGGCCAGGTTAGGTATGAATCTTCTCAGACAAAATATTTTTCCAATGAAAAACTGTAACTCTTTGATATTCCTTGGGTGTTCTAGTTTCTGAATGGCTTCTATCCTGCTGAGATCTATCTTAATTCCGTCCTTAGAGATTATGTGCCCCAATAGTTTACCTTCCTCTAATCTAAAATTGTTTTTCTTAGGATTCAGAGAAATCCCAAATTTCCTGCATTTCTCAAATACTCTTCTAAGAATTCTTAAGTGCTCGTCATCAGATTGGGAATAAATAGTTACATCGTCCAGATAAATGACAATAAATTTGCAAGGTTCTTCCACAAAAGCGATGTCCATCGCTCTTTGGAAAGTGGCCCCAGCGTTGATCAACCCAAAATGCATTTTCACGTACATGAAGGTGCCCTAAGGTGTTGTGAAGGTTGTTTTCTCTTGGTCATCTGGGTGGACGAGAACCTGGTTATAGCCTGAGAAACCATCCAGTAAGGAGATTCGGCTGGATCCAACTACCTTTTGTAATATGTGGTCCATTTTTGGCAATGGGTAGTTGTCCATTAGAGAAACTTTGTTCATGTTTCGGAAATCAATGCAAAGCTTGATTTCTCCAGACTTCTTTCGGGTTGGGACCAGATTTGAAACCCATTTGGAAAATCGTAAGGGAACTATGATTTTAGCATCATACATATTTTTTATTTCTTTTTCTATCAGGGGAAGTAACTTGGGATTGATTCTCCTAATTTTATTTTCTAAAAGGTTTTTGATCTTCCTTTATCGGGATCCTATGTTGTATAATGCTCGTGTCATAAGATTTTAAATCTTCATATCCCCAAGCAAACACGTCCGCATATTCCTTGAAAAGTTCAATGTATTTGAGTTTCTGCTCAGGAGGTAAGGATTTAGAAAGTTTTACTATCCTGGGTTTCTCTTCTGTCCCTGTCTTAACGTCTTCAACCTCTTTACCACTGGCTTCTATTTTTGGTTTTTTAGCTACATCATTAAAATCAAAAAGGTCTTCTAAAGGAACTAAACCCCTAGGTAAAAAATTACATTTTAAGTGAAAAACATCAGATTCTATCTCATCTTCACCTGACTCTCCTGAATCTATCTTATTTACACTACGATTTCCAAAATCAGATTTATTTACATTTTCATCCTCATTTTCAAAGTATATGTTTGTACACTCAAAATCATTCTTACATTGTAGAAAATCTTCAATTTGGTCATTGTTCCCAAATACCTGCCAGTATTTGATGTTGTCTTGGATAGTCGGTCTACACTTCACCTCCACCGTGTAAGGGCGAGTGGAATGAAAATGTATCTAGCACGTATCCACTGACGTAGCTAACCCATCTGCTAAAATATTATGTCCCCTGAGCATCACCTGCAAATAAACTTTAGTGAAACATTTAAGGGAATCCAAAATAGCATTCCTATAAGCTCTGAGATGGGGGTGTTTTTTTGCATACTCACCTTTAATTTGTTTGATAATTAATTTGGAGTCCCCTCTTACCATGATTTGTTTGGCACCAACCTTCTTTAGTAGTTTCAGACCGAGCATCAAATCTTCGTACTCGGCTATGTTGTTAGTGCATTGAAAATTCAATTTGTAAGAATGGTTTTCTGAATACCTGGATTTGTGATTGTGCAACCAAACTCCTGCTCCAGCTCCTTCTTTACTTACAGCTCCATCGAAGTCCATGCTCCATAAATCTACTGGCAATTCTTCACTTATCACATTTTTCTTTCTTTCTGCCTCACTAATCTCTTGGCCTTATTTCAGATCAAGTGTATCTTATTCCAGTTGAGCGATTTGCTCTCTCGTATCGCCGTCGTTATATAGGATAAAGGAATCCAAGTCAGAATGTGCAGAGTACAGAGGATAGTTATGTGGCTTTTCTTGGTTGCTGACCATATATTTCATCAACGTCTCTCTGTACAGTCTTCTCTGTTGCCCGAATACTGGGATGGTGGCATACGACATATCCAACTGCAAAGTACCTTTCAACTTGGCCCCCCAAGATCTGGACAACAACATACCATATTTTGCAGGAATGTCTACGACCACAACATCCATAACCATGCTTTTTATCGGATTCTGAACTAGAGTGATACACAAGTCTTTGATCAATCTGATGCATCTGACTTTGCTGGAGTCAAAAGAGTGTAAGTCTTTGTAAGGTCTGGTGACCTCGAGTCCTAGTTTTGCCATCACTGCTTTAGGCATCAGGTTATGGGAAGCACCTAAATATAACATAGCATTATGTAGAATCAGGTCGTGTATATTAAGGCTGATGTAAAAAGGAGTGACAGCACCAGTGTCAATCTAACCATCAACTTCAGAACCAAATAGGAGTTCAGGTTGATCATCGGTAAGATTTACAGTGTTCGAATGATTCGTCGATCTGACGGTTAAGGCCTTCATGCCTATATCAGGTTCAATGCTCAGCACTTTGATCACCCGCGATCATTAAACATCCTTACTCATCAACTCAGAAAGGGGAATGGGAATTTTCACTTTGGCTAATTCCGCTTCGAGGCTGAAAGGAGTAGGTGCTCTGCTTTGGCTCAACAATTCTAATTTATCCACCATAGTCTTCTGGGCAGAAGTATTTGGTGGGTTGGTTGATGAAACCTTAGTCTGCTTTGATCTTTGTAAAATGGTAAGGTTTCTTTTTGCTGGAGCTTCAACATTACCTTTCTCAGGGATCTTTTTGGTAGAAGGCTCAGGGGCTTTCTTGTTTTTGAACACTTTCTTCGTTTCGGTTACCTTTTTTGGGGAATTTTCATCTGTCTTTTTACTTCACAAATTGTACTTCCTATGTACCTCAATAATGGCGTTTTCAAATGCCTGTTGTTCAGTCTCTTCATCTTCTTCACTCACCTGCATTTGAGAGAGAAGGAAAAGTTCTTGCTCTTCCTGAGTGAGGAAAATAGCTTCATTATCGTGAATGCCCATGAGGTTTATGTGTGTGTCCTCCAATTCTTCAATTACCTCTTCTCCTTCATCGGCAGAATTTTTCTGTAGGGGTGGTCTGATCTGTTGATCAGGACCCCTCTGTTCTCTTTGATCCCTGGGATCTCTCTGCCTGATTTGAGGAGGATTTCTTCTGAAGTTAGGATTTTGAATTTGTGGAGCAGGTTGATTTTATCTAGGAGGATTTCTTTCAGATACAACAAGTCTCTCCATCATCCTTTCCATTTCTCTAGCTAAGGAATACAATTTGGCATCATAAGAAGATGTGGAAGGTTCTTCTTTAATCGTGACTCTCCTTTCAGTCCTCTGTCGTGCCCTTTTAGCCAACAGGTTGGCTTCCACACTTATTGTGCTTTTCTGCATGTCTTCCAAGGTTGTGGAGTTTCTTTCCCTTAATTGATATGACATATCAGCATCGAAACTGTTAGGGAATATTATCAGTTCTAAACCTTGTGGGGGTTTAATATCGGTTGGAATTACATTGTACAGATTTTTGAAGAAGGTGCAGTAATCTTGAACTGTCTCACCTTGATTCCTTCTGATGTTTTCGTATTCTAACAAGATTTGGAGAGGATTTTTCTTTACCTCCCATCTGTCCAGAAAACTTATTTGAAATGTTGTAAGGTCGAGCACTGAGGTAGCACGTAAAATTTTGTACCAATTCTTAACATCACTGGTCAAACTCTACACAAACAATCTCATTTGAACGTCAACTTCGTCTACTTCCTGCAAATCAAAATAGTCATTCATTTTATCAACATGTTGTTGTGTGCTCAAGGGCCCTGTTCCATCGAACTGTGGAAGTCTCGTTTGATAATCCCGGGGCATAGCATGTAGAGGTGCGGCCAACACCAAGGGAGCATATATGGCTGCCTCGATAGGTGGAGGAGGTGGGACAACAACCTGGATGATAGGTGGGGCGGTGACAGAAGATGAGGAGGAGGGGCTTACTGGCATGGAGTGAGTAGTTTGAGGTTTTGTAGTGGGAGATAGTATTTCAGGGGTCCAGGGTTGCACAATTTTTGGGTCTAAAATGATTTCAGTTACAAAGCTATCAGATTTCGTTCTAAACGGGATTTGTTCAAAAATGGTGTCAAAGTCGAGATCTTGAAGGGTAACGAGTTCCTATGGGAGGGAAAAGGACTTGTGAAGGAGATTATGACTCCCTGAATCTTCTGTAATGGTCTTCTTTCTAAGTAACTATTTTGGATTATAAGTCACTATTGCGGGTTCTAGGTCTAGGTGAGATTGAGTATAAACTCTTTTAGGAGACAAATTTTTCTAATTTTAATATATTTTTTAGTTTTATGAGTCCAAAATTAATATGCAAAAGATTTTAACAACCTCTAAACATTATTTCTTTCTCATATTTATAATTTGTTCAGAAACAAAGTCTTCTTCTAGGGAAAAAGAAAATGTGGGGTTGAAAGTTTGTTCAGTTCCCCAGTGGAGTCGCCACTATGTTAACACTCTGTAAATTCCCAGAGGTTGTCAGGGTAGAAGAAATTTACAAGAGGTAACTTTATCCAACCACTTCGAAACTGGAATCTAGCCCTACCAGCTTCAGAGAGGGATCTCTTTGTATGATATAGCTATGTTTTAACTATACGATATTAGGCTAGTTATACAAAATAAGATTGACTAGTTTGTTGTTTTTGTTGAGTTGGATGAAGGGGATTTACGCATCCATTGGGATATGGGGTATGTGTTATAAAAATAGAAATATAAACTAGAAACAAAAGATTCTTTTCACAGGGAAAGATAATGCATTTGTTGGATTATTTTAGCAGTAAAATGATGAATAGCAGAAAAGATGAGAATATCAATTAAAGTAAAGAAGCATTTAAAAATGTCTTCACTGTAATATCAAAAGATAAACATTAATATATTTCAAAGTATGAAATAGGGTATACAAAGATAAATCCTGCAACATGCGTTTCTTTTAAAAGATTTAGATTAGAAAACAATATGAAGACTGAGCAAGAAAAACATTCAACATAGAAAAGAAAACATCACCAATTAATAGCACGCGAGAATCCTGTGAAAATGTCTCTTTTATTAATGGAAGATCTCTTGATAAAGATTACAGTCTTGTAGCTTGCAGGGCGTAAATATCAACCCTCGGTACTTCAAAGTTTGAATTATTTATAATCAAAATTACATACGACCCTGTCATTAAAGATCAGGATGTGGCAAATCTAAATTTAGCTAACTAACTTAACAAGATACAAAAATTTAGGAAATTGCTTGATGACGTGTTGAAACTTCATGCTGATTTCTAGGGTGAACCGTTGGTGAGGCCTCTGCATGACCTCGTCTAACTGGATAGCTGACTAGGCTTGGACACCTCATGGACTACTCAATCAGATTGCAAAGCTCTTCCCATCGAAGGTGACTGGTAACGTTGACTTTAAGTAATCTTTGGTATACTTCATCCATCTCTGTGTACTTGGCGAAAGTTGGCTTGATGATGAAGATGTACCAGATCTCATGTTGTATACTGATGTCTAACTGTAAAGCATCTAAGAATGCATTTCCCGTGATACTGCCTTGTATTCCTGATAATTTTGAACTATCCTTAGCCACAGTGGCTAGTTTCTTTTTGTAATCAGCAAGCGTCGTTAACTTGTCATTTATAACTCTCATACTAGGAAGGCCTTTCCTCTACAGAGCTTCGATCTTGCTAAAAAATATTTGCACTCCTGCGTCCATGGTCTGGACCTTTTCCTCTAGCTGTAGCATCAGTCCTCTCTTGGTCAAGACCCTCTTGACCTCAAGGATGGTCTTTGTCCTATCTTCTATTTTCAACTCCTCTAGCTCCTCTCTGGTTTTGGAATTCTAAAATTTGATGATCTCATCAGCTTTTGTGGGCATCTCTCCCAGTTCTGCTCTTATCTTTTCAATAGCTTGTTGACTTCTTTGCACCAGCTCATTTTTCTCAAACATGATTTGTATCATCGGCCATATTTCATTCATGGACTTGGTGATGTCCATCCAGACACTTTCCTTAACCTCGACAAGTGTTTTGCCTGCCACTCTTTTCTTCTGACGCTATTGCAATTCCTGTTTGAGCTGGTCTGATGTTTTTTTTTCCTTGGAGTAGCTAGTTTGGTAAGAAGATTTGAATTCCTGAAGGTTCTCAATCTCCTTTTTGAGTCTGCTAATCTATGTCTCTTGCAAACTCATTTCTTCCATGGATTTAGCCAGTTCAACAGTCTTCTCCAAGGTTGTAAGTGGAGTTTCCAAGGAAATTTCTGCTACAGATGTTGTGCTCACTCCTGTGAGTGGAACTACGCTCAGTGGAATGACCTCCATGGGGTTTGATTTCTCCTTCTCTTTCACTAGTTTTTCCAATTCCACTTCCATTTCCTTCAACTGTGCATTCTTCTCCATGATGAGCTTGAGCATCTCTTCCTTTTCCCCTTCTGTCTCCTCTATTTCCTTTGCATGTGAATCTTTTGTTGGTGGCATATTCAACTGTTTCCTTAGAGATACTATATCAGCATTTTCCTTTTTGAGCATCTCCTCGACTGCTTTCACATTCGAGGGATCATATCCGATCTTGAGGACCAACTCCTCCAACGTATTAATCCTATTATCTTTGGCAAAGGATGATACTTTTTCTAACTTCAACTGTGTCTGGACATTGTTCAAAGATACTTGTAACTTGGAGGAAGCAGTAGAAGCATGTGCCAGTGTGGATAAAACCATTTCTCTAGTTTTTCTGTGCAGATCCATTTGATCAGCTGGATGCACATATTTAGTCTAAAATTTGAATGTTTCCCTTTTGTAATGAGTGATTACTTTCGGGTCTGGCACCTGTTCTTGCAGAAACGCCATGTGCATTCTACCCTTCTTAGTTTCGAATGCAGACAGTAGTCTGTGTTGTGCAGTGGATGTTTTCTTCCAGAACTGAGCATACGTGTTGTTGGTCAGTGTCTGATTTTTCTCTTTGATCAGATCATACTTCTCAAAAATACTCAATTTCGGTCCTATTTTGCTCGGTTGGTTGGCTGGTGGAGTATCTATAGGCTTCTTAGGCAATACTGTAGTCATGATTTGTTTGCTACTTGTACTAAGGAGTGATCGATCAACCTCCATAGTTGTAGTGGATTGAAGTCCCTTTTCACCAGCCGTGTCGGGTACCTGTCTGGTTTTTGGCCTCTTGGTGTGTAATTGGAACTCTTCGGATGATACTTCAGTAATGGAAGGTGAAGTGTCCTTCCTGGACCTTTTCTCCTTGGGAGCCTATGGCGTAGTCATCTATGAGATAGTGACTGAAAGGTCCTGTTGCTCTGTCTCAACCAAAGTGTTTGAATCCCATTCTGTCTAGTTGGCGAACTTCTCTATCTCAGGCCTGGATGTGTGGACATATGGGATATTCTTATTCTTAACTCTCATCTCTAAAATTATCCTATAGGGGTCATAATTCCATATGAATCTAACAAAAAACTTCATTTCCTTTAATAGTCTATTTGCTTCCTCCCCAGCGCCTCGGCTATTGCAGATGAATGATCCTATTTTCCCTTTGATCCTAAGTTGTTGCTTCTTTTTCAGAGACACAAAATGTATGTCGTCTGAATTGATCATCTGCCTTATGTACTCTAGGGAAAATATCCTCATGGGAAGATACTTGGGTAACTTGTATGGAGCCAATTCTCACCCATACACTCTAATCTCTGTGTGGTCCTCGTACAGGTACCAGTCTCCCATTTTTGCAATGTTTGAAAGGTGTAAGATCCTCTGAATTTCCTCATTTATTATCGGCTTAGGTCTTCCACTGAGCATGCTCACCAAGGGATGGTAGAACTTCTTGATAAATTGTTTGAAGCTAAATTCTGTAGAGTTTTGTCTGAGCAGCGAAGTCCACGTTGTCACCGCATGTGGCCTCCCATCCTTGTCCATCTTCTGCATTGAAAAGGATAATTTTTCCACTTTAAATAATATGAACATGTAAGCCAGTATTGAGGAATACCGGAACATGCCTTCTATGGAGAAATTTGATAATTTCTCATGAATGTTGTCTTCCAGGAAGTTTTTGTAGTCAAACTGAGTGGTGGGTCTCTCATCTATGGAGAAGATGGATAGAAATCCCAATATGGTTTCATCCACCCATTGATCCTAAAAATACCCAAGCAAGGCACAGAGCGACGAGATGACCTGGTTTCCCTTCACTGAGAACAAGGATGAAGGATACGGGAGATTTGTAGTGGGGAGATGAGCGGCCTGTGGGAGAAAAAGTTTGAAAATCTGAGCTCTTTGGGGGAATGACAATTTATGGTAGAGTTATGTGATGATTTCAAGGTTGAAAGGTGAGGCGAATTCGGCTCTAGGTATCTACATCATCTGATCAATGGTTTTTGGTGTAATGAAGAACATAGTTTTTCCAGATGAAGAAACTATGGCTCTTTGGTCGGGAAGGAAATGAGCTTGGCATTTGAGGATGAATTCAGAGAAATGGTGAACCTGGGGGAAAATATACAGGGGAAGGTTTGACTCCTAGAGCCCAATTTCATCGCTCTGGTCAAGGAAAACCTCTTTGAGCCATGACTGCAAATCCACAAAGTCGAATTCGCATCTGGTGTCTGTGATTAAATGGTCTTTGTCGACCAGAGGGATCCTATCGAGGTCGATAGGGGTATCCTATTGATTTTGGCACCATCATTGTAAAAATACCTGCAAATCAAACAATCATTAGTGGGGATGATGGTGACTTTGGACAGTTGACTGTAATGGAGAGGAAAACGGGGAAAATGTTCTCTGGTGTGGTGACATGGTAAATGATGAGGGAATGAACGGTGAAGGTAGTTTTGAGAAAACAGATACTCGTTGGGTGCGCAGAAGACAGGTCGGCAGGTTAACAGATAAGTTAGCCAGTAATAAATGGCCAACGTGTCATTTAGAGCGTGAGATGGCAGGTGAAAATGACTGAAGGATATGGCTGGGCGACGTGGCGGGGGTTGATTGGGGAGTAACCATGGTGAGAGGACTTGTAAAGGGTGAACAAGGGGAATGGACTGACAAAGTAATGAGACGTGACCTCTAGGGGAAAAACGTGGATAATGACGTCATGGGGTGACAAGGTATGTTAGACCTTGGGAGGCGGTGGGAGTCTGACCCAATAGATTCCTGCCACGTAGATGGAAAAGGGCTCGCTAGAAAACATTCCATTCCGGACCCCCCCTCTCGGTTAAAGACAGATCGGTCAGGGGGTCTGAAAAACACCATAAGCCGTTGATTTGTGCGCTTTCTTCTTAACCATAGATCTAAGCGCGATGTTTAGACTTCATTCTAGACCCCCCCCCCC